>JAODYD010000002.1:831962-1052484 GCA_026262445.1 Bipolaris bicolor
CCTCTTATCCACAAAAGCACCGATCTACCCTCCTCGAAATGCGATTCGCCCACGCACCGCCCGCCTTAACCCCAAGACTCCCAAGACTCTCAAGACTCCAAGCATATTTGGGGTCCGAAAGCACGGTACCGATACCCATAGCGTCCGCTGCGGGTAAGGCGTTCCATCCGCCGGGGGGTATACCAAGACAAAACAGGCGTCCTACTAACCCGCGCTCCGCCTCAAAAATTCCCCACTGGATATCGGGACGCCTGGGTTGATCTTTGCCTTTGCGAATGCAAACACGGGTCTTTTAGAGAGAATGATATCGGACCTTTGTGTAGGCCACCAGAGTCTCCGCCCCTAATGGGCTCCACTTGCTATTTTATAATTGGGTGGCTCGGGTTGTTGCAGGAAGAGTGTGAGGGTGGTCTCGGTGGTATGGAGGGTCTATCATTTCTCTACTGGGTACTTGGGGGATCTCGGCGTTGGGGCCTGAGGGAGTAGAGTAAAGAAGGTGTGTGAAGGACAAGAGGACTTCGCTTGTTTTGTCCAGAAGGAGAAAATGACTAGGACTATCTATTCGTCCACACAGTACGGTGTTACATTTTCTATCCTGGCCATATCTCTATAAATCCCCCTCGAAAGTCCCAGTTCAATATCATCACCTCACCACTTCATCAGTCTTCCAACCCCAACATCACTACACCTCAATCTTCCCCCCCAACTTTTTCTTCAAAACTACATTTCTCAAAAATGCACTTCTCCACCCTCACACTCCCCCTCCTCCCCCTCCTCGCAACCACCGCCTCAGCCGCAAGCTGCACCATCGACGGCAGCGCCGCAGCATACCACTGGGAAGTCCGCGCCAGCGGCGTCTACGGCATCCCCGGCTGGTGCGGCGGCCTGTGGGACAACCTCAACAGATGGGGCGGACTGTGCAATCCTTCGTATCCGTATTGTAATGGCCAGGACGGCGAGATGGTGTGGAGGTTTACGACGAGCGTGGGGTGTATGAGGGGGCATGTTGAGTCGGTTTGGTAAGTTTGAGTTTTTTTTCTCTCCATTTTTTGATGGGGGGATGATTTTTTTTGGGGGAGGAAAGGCTGACGGAGTGATAGGTGGGAGGCAACTAAGAATGAGTTTGGGGCTATTACTTGTGTGGATGCTCCGGAGAAGAGGGAGGTGGTGGATATGGAGGAGGAGAAGATGAAGAGGGAGGTGTTTAGGGCTTGAGCTGCAGGTGTTTTATGGGGTTGGTGCTAAAGGGGTGGGTTGGAGTGTGAGTGAAGGAGTCTTAGGCATGTGAGGATGGCTGTGATTATTTCTGGCTGTGCAATATAATTTGCTGTTTCAACCTATTAAAGTGGACACCGACAATGAATTGAGCTCTCAAATATCCCCACTGAAGTCATCGTTGATACCGCTTTCATGACAAGACAATTGGCGACCATCACTGTGGAAAGACTCGTCGACTTGCGTTGCGTAAATTGGTAATCGTACCCTTTTTTAAATTACTACCGCTATGATACCATCAAGAGCAAACTTGTGAGAGATTCCGTTAACACCATAGCCCACCCCTCCAAATCCTCCCAGAAGCAACTCAGCATCCAAAAATCTCACTTTTGAAAAGAGCGTTGCACTCGCATTAGGTTTTACCAAAACAACATTACACACAAGCACATCCCTCCATCCATCCTCAAAACTTGGGTATCAAATTTCACAACTCTGCATCCGCGGCATGTCAAGCAACCAAACTAACCCCCAAATCCTCGCTCTAGCCTCCGTCAACGTAGTCCAAAGCGAGTAATCAACAGCAAATCTCGTGAATCTAGGATTCGCCACCCAAGTCAACAACGCAGACGTCCGCGTCGGGATACGCACGTGATGGGGTGTATCAGGCGTTGGTATGGCTTCCGGATCCTCAGCCAACGAGCGACGCTGCAGCTCCTCGGCACTTATACCCTCGGCATCCGCCATCACCCACCAAAAGAGCTTGCTAATCGGTTCTTCACCTTGTAGTAGCGCAGTGTTAAAGTTGTCTTGATTAGACATTGACTGCTGCAGAAACTTAAGGTATGATTTTAGTGCCCTGACAACATCATTGGAGCGACAATCAGGGACTTGCTTGCTGTCTCGCCAGATACGCGAAGTGTGGTAGGGATGGCCCACTTCGCGGACGTTGCCTAGGTCAGCGAGGAGCCAGTCTGAGGGGCTTTGGAGGAATATGTTGGTGGGCTTGACATCGTCGTGGCAGTAGCCTGCGTTGTGGACGGAGGCTAGGATGGAGAGGAAGCGGTTGAAGGCAGGGCGGTAGAGGGCGTCGATGGTACGGTGGGATTTGGTGCTTGAGTCGGTGGAGAGCTTCTGGGCGAGTGTGAGAAGGTCGCCGCCTTCTGCTAGGGGTGTGACTAGGTGCCATTCTTCCGGACTTCCGGGCGATTTGGATGCTATGAAGTGGGCCTTGACAGGGAGGAAGCCGTTGTATCTTGGCTTTGCATTTCCAGTATCATCAGTTCCATTGGCAGCAGTCGAAGTAGAGCCTCCAAAGTAGAGGGTCGCGGGTATTTCTGTCGGCCATCTATCGGTTGGATAGCTAGGAGGAGCGCAGTTTCGGAAAGGACTTCGTACTGTGTCGAAGGTCTTAATAACAGAGTTCTTGTAGACATAGACACGTCCCTCCCAGCCGTTTCCCATAAGCTTCCACTGCTTGCGGTTGTCTAAGAGATTAGCTATGAATTGTGGGTCTTCATTTTCTGGTCCCCATGAGTGCATGTGACGGTTGTGGATGCGTAGGTTGAAGTTGGTCGCGACGAACTTCGCTCCTAGGTCGAACTTGGTCGGGACATATTTCGCTCGTAGAGCTTCTCGGCTGACTAGGGAAATGTGTTGCTGGCAGAGAAGTGCAGCGATAAAGAATACAACGAGTAAACGGTGGCGAAGACGGTAAAATGTTCGCACTCTTGGGGATGTTAAGCTGAGAAGAAGATGCCCCATAGATACTGATGTAAGAGGGAGTTATGGAGACTGGAACGGTGAGGCGTGGGTGAAGAGTTGTACCCGTAACGCTCGAGGAAGCAGGGGAAAGCGCAGCTTCTGAATGTTTGCTTGGGTAGTTACTGCCTGTTTGCTCAAGTCGGTGGATACAAGTCTGTGATATGATTTATTGTCCCAAATTGACCACTTGTTGGAAAAGGAGTGGGTATTGTGAGCGTACACAGCATGCTAGGATCCATATATTTACCCAAAGATATTGTTTTGGTTCAGGGGATTGCGCTTGTGACGTGGGTGATTAGGTGTGAGCTACTTGATGATATTAAGACTTGGCTTTAGGAAACAAGGAAGTAGACAGTTGGGTCGGCTCAGCCACAGCATAGCCCGCTCGCCTTGATGTGCTGCCACAATGAGAGGTCAGTCATACTGCGCCAGCGGGCCTTATCGACTGAGGTCCACCACGATGCTAGCAAGGCACCATGTGTGTATGTACAAGGTGTCATATCTTGATTCGGACCAATCAAGCAGTGCACAACTTGCTCGACACGGATGGCAAATGCCGTCCACAGGCCCTCCAGAAGCCTCGCGCATGCACTATACAAGCTGGCGGCATCAAAGTGCCGTGGTGTCGTGAACAAAGGAGCCGGGGTGACGTCAAGGATACGCTGTCTCGCGTCCCCGCAGCCGTCGACCCCCCGGCCGACCCACGCGATCAACTCTCAGGGTCCCGCATTCCCGTGCAAGCCTCGCCGTCTGATCCCACATCCTTGCACCACAGACCACAGCCATGACTACCGAAGCCCGTTCTGCGCAGAACAGGACGCAGCTGATTGCCCATTTTGATGATTACAAGTAACACTGACGCAGCCAATGGACATGTTCAGCAAAACTAACGCTGAGTCAGAAGCCGCGATGCGCAAAGCGACGGCTGGACCAAACTCTGGGAAAAAGACGAAGCGCACCTGTGGGATCGCGGTAGACCTTCACCTGCATTGCAGTCGTTCCTAGAGACGCATCCGTACCGTGAGACGCTATTCCGAGAGGGGGAGAAGCGGCCACTCAAGGCTTTTGTCCCTGTATGTAAAATACCCTCGACAAGGCCAATTGTTTCGAGCAAAGTGACTCAGTTCCCATAGGGCTGCGGTAAAGGCCACGATGTCGCTCTGCTAGCACGTTACGGTTATCAAGTATGGGGCCTGGAAGTCTCGCAAACAGCAGTCGATACGGCAAAGGAAAACATCAAGACGCAGCTCAACAGCTCTACTGACCATGGTACTGCGGAAGTGGTTCTCGGGGATTTTTTCCAGAAGGGGTACGAGGGCCAGTTTGGAGCGAATTTTCAGGGTTTCGATCTCATCTATGACTACACGGTAGGTCGCGTGATGAGGGTTGCGAAGATATGCGCTGACGGTGCTAGTTTCTCTGTGCTCTGCTGCCGGAGATGCGCAAGGACTGGGCTGAGCGGATCAAGAGTCTTTTGGCGCCGACGGGCGTGCTCGTGTGTCTCGAGTTCCCCATGTGGAAGCCGCTCAAGGCACAGGGTCCGCCGTGGGGTCTTAATGGCGTGCACTGGAACTTGCTGGCTGATGGTGGAGATGGCACGGTTGATGAGTCTGGAAAGCTTGTCAGTGGTGGGAAAGACCAGGGCAGTTTTGAGAGAGTCGTATACTGGAGCCCACCCGAGTCGTTTGAGCAGAGTCGTGGTGAGGACATGATTAGTGTGTGGAAGCTGAAGCAGTAGGTTGTAGATGTACGAGTTGCTAGATATATGTATGTACTTGCCGGAAAGAGTGTACAAGTGCTGCTTGACTTTCCTACAATAGAGAAGGCTTGCGTAGATTCGTAAACTATCCAGAACCGCAAAAATAGTCGCTGTGTCAAACTCAACAGCGTATCTGAACAACTCCTACAAAAACACTCCCTCCCCTATCAATGCAAAAAAAAGAATGGTCACTACGAGGGTCGAACTCGCGACCTTGGCGTTAACTGAAGGCCCTCTCCAGGAACATAGTCTCTGGCGATGGATTATTAGCACCACGCTCTAACCAACTGAGCTAAGCGACCGTTTTGCCTTCCTGGGAAGGAGCGGGTGTGAAAGCTGCCTGCTCGAAACGAGCTGGAGGCTGAACACCGCGCTTTGGTTGTTGTTGATGGAAGTTTTGGAATTTAGATAAAATATATTTCAGAAGAATTTGTGAGCCGGTGGGATTGGACTGGTGGGGCTTGAGAAAACTGATGTAAAGGTGGGGTCGCACCACATAGTCGGAACCAAACATGGGTCAAGTGGGTGCAAAAGGACCCCACCGTCGGCAGATGCAACAGCCGCAAGAGGTTAGTACAGTCCGTGTCGAGAGATACTCGTAGGCCCAACATTTCACCTGGTATCTGGCCAACCAAAAGACACGCTTTGAGAGTGGTCAGTGAGCCAAATCAACATCCAACACACACGTCTTCACGCAGAAACGTCGAGACCAATGTTCATCCAAAAAAATGTAGTCGAATTAAAATCGTGTACCAATCAAAACGCCTCCCCAGCAAGGTCTTCAGCGAGACCTTCCAACTCTTCTTGTCTAAACGGAACCCACAGCCGCTCTGTGCCCATGCCATCTTTCCGACTCTCAATCATCTGATGATCGTGAAATTCCTTGAGCAAGGTTCTAAAACTAACTTCACTGGTGCATACAAAAGCCTCGACGGCTTTGTGGTACAGGACGCGGTACTCCACGCCTTGGGTTGATTCTGGCAGCGCGTTCTTTGCTTGTGTGCCCTTTGACTTTGGCGTGGCAGTGACGTCGTCGTCTTCGTCTAGGTCCATGCCTTCCATCATAGATAGAGCGAGTTGCTCCATGACCAAGATGCGGAACAGCTCTCGCGCTTGTTCCGGCAGGGAGCGTAAGACGAAGCCCACACCGTCTCGGCCGCCCACTCGCCTGCCGCTGCGTCCAAGAAGCTCGTTGACAGTCTCGACAGTGTCGATCTCGGCGTCGTAGGACGCAAAGGTAGTCGCATCGTGAAACAAAAACTTGTATTGTGTTTTGAGACCAACATCCCACAATAGAGCAAAGTTTGGTGTGTCTGCTGTACATATGAGATTGATAGAGGGGTGGCTGGCTAGTCGGGCGAGCATGGACGGCAGTGGGGTTTTCCGGAGGTAGGGCGAGTCGATCGAGTTCAAGACGACGGGTACTGGATGCGACGGTGGATTGCTGGTCAGGTGCTCCAAGATGAAATCGAGCAGCACTGTGGGCTGATTAGGCAGCTTCAAGTTCGCCGGCACAACAGCCGATGCGACCGTCGTCAGGAGTTCCTTGATTGTAGTGCCGGCGGCATAACCGTTTATGACTACAATCTTTGGCATCTTCTTTGTTCCCTTATAAGGCGCGCGGTCGAGGAGGGAGTGGTAGAGATGGGCCGTGAAGCGTTCTGTAATGATGCGCTTCGAGCCATAGCCGTAGAGACAAATGTTGAAACCCTGTTCGAGTTCGAATATCCACTGATCGTATCCGCGGCCATGCAGTTCCAGCAAAAAGTCTATTTCAGACTGGTGAGGGTCTTGGTATGCTTGTATTGACTGAAAGTACTCGTCGTGGCTGAGGAGACTCTGTGCGGATAGTGTGTTGTTGGATGTCTTTGTGCCTGCAGGGCGGTTCTGCCAAAAGTACTCCTCGTGTGGAGGCAGTTCGGTCGGCGGAGTGGGCGAGCGTTGCTTTCGCGGGCGGCCTACTTTGCCAGATCCCTTTGGCCGGCCCCTTCCACGCTTCGAGGGAGTCTCGGGCACAGGGGCTTCTTCCAGAGGCGCCTCCTCGGTGGACTGTTCTACCTCGTCGGCAGGCTCGTCAAGAATTTGCTGGGCGAGTTCATCCTCCTCGTCAAGGACATCCTCGTCGCTGTCTATTCCATTCAATGTGCGCTCGAGCATGCGCCTGTTGCTCTTCCGACGTGCACTTCGGTCGGCATTGCGGACGAGAGTTGGAGTGCCCTCTGGGGAGTCACGTTTGGCAGATTTGGTCGGAGTTTCAAAGACAAGTTTCCTGGCGGACTTTGGGGTGGCAGCGACTGCATTGGGGAAGCCGGACTTTTTCAAGATGGATCGAGGGGTGCCATGCTCGGCCAGGTATGTCCTCCCCTTTCTCGAGGGCGTGTGGGCTTCGGGGGGATCCTGGTCGTCTGGCACCTGGTCGGCTATGCGGGCGCGCAGCTTTTGCGGGGTGCCGTCGTCATTCTCGTCGTCGTCGCGTCTTCGCTTTGTGCCAACCATGTCTGGGGGGTGATGAAATGGGTTGGCGAGATGGGTTGATGGTGACGCGACTTACGCGACAGTGATGCTTGGCGCGCGGCGGAGGCTCAAACGCCTCCCAGTGTGCGGGGACCAGAGGGCGCGAGCATCATGTGCCACGGGCGAGGACGGGACATCCATCACAGCGGATGCTACCCCTTAGTTGGGAGCAGCCGGCCAATGCAGTCGAGGCAGCCATCTGGTGTCCGCCAGGAAGGGTGCAGATTGCGCGTGTGGCCGCACACGGCGTGCTTAGCAGTATGCAAGCGTACTCCTGGCAGGGCTGCAGGCAGACGAGTGACATGTGACGATGGCGTGGTGCAGTTGGTGCGATGGACGGGGCCGACGTCACGGGACGGGCGGTGCATTCATCGCCATGCACTCTGCCTGTGTGTGTTTGTACATATGCATGTAACGACGAGAGACGGAAACCGTTGGCCAGAGCTGCATGCAAGTTATCCAGGCATGCTGCCACTGGGCCGTCCAGACTCCGCGCAACGTGTTCGGCGGGCCGTCGTGTGTAAGCAGGCGTCGGGGTGCAACTGGGCAACTGGGCAACTGGGCAACTGGGGCCGCAACCATGACATGCCGGGCTGATTCAGATGGGCGGGCAGATGACAGATCCCATGTGCAGCCTTCAGCGATGTCTGTCTCGGCGTGGTGCTCTGGTGTCGCGTCACGCCGGCGACGAGACAGGAGCGCAGAGGCTACAAATAGCTGGCCAGGCGGCTGTGCTGGGCTGGGCTGGGCTGCAGACGATCCGTCCATACATAGGCGTGCTGATGATCTCACCCACGGCGCTGCCCGCGCCTGCTCGTTTTCCGTCGTCTTCATCCGCGACTGCCCCGCACAAGCCCGAAACTTCACCTCCACACCTGTCCCAACCACGCCCTCTGCCACTCCACCACTCTCGACTCCCACGACGCCGCCGCTCGACCCCAGACACCCTCACTGCTGCTCCTGCTGCTGCTGCCACCATCCCCGCCCGCCTCGCATCCCCGCCTGCTGCCTCTCCCCCCGTTCGCACCCTTCCCCCTGCGACTCGCCCCCAACCAAACGCCGTGTGGCGCTCGCCCGCGCTCCCTATCTCCAGCTCGGCCTCCAAGCACTTTGCTACTGCCACCATGGAACAAAGACGGCGGCCAGAGTACAACCTCGACATCTTCGCAGATGCTGCCTTTGTCAAGGATGTCGTCAAGGGTAAGTCTTTTCCGCCCTTTGTTTTTTCTTCACCTTCTGGCCCGACCACCCGCCCAACCTTTTCCCCTCCCTCCCTCCCTCCCTCCCTCCTCTCCCGCCCGGTCTCTCCCGTGAGCGTGTCCTGACCGCCCGACAGCAATCCTGCACACGATTTTCTTTCACCGGTACTTTACCTCGATATCGCCCCTGACACGCGACCTGCTCGACCTGACGCTGCCCGCCATCGACGATGTCGACCTTGAGACGCTTATCGAGCAGAAGACGTTTGCGCTCGTGCGCTCCATAGACAGCACCCACCAGCCACGCGGCCGAGGTCAGATTGTCGTCCAGTTCTTCGAGAAGAAGCGGAGAAAGACATACTTCTTCGGAAAGGCAGACGAAGACGTTTGCTGGGAGCAGTGGACGCTCGACGTGACTCTCGCCCAGCCCCGGACCGAGACTGGTACGTAGCAGCCCAACCAACCCTCCAACTCCTGCCAACCCACTAATCCACGCCACAGATGCCCTCAAGGTCCGTCGCGCAATGACAAAGTCGCTGGAAAAGGCCGCGCACAAGATCATCGCCATCGTCAACCGCGACAAAGACCACATTCCTCCCATCACCACCACCGACGCCAACCCCTTTCCCTACCAGATTGTCGTCAACCCAAAGTCTGCTGAGAACGACTGGCGGCCCCGCATCGGTCTCTTCTAACCTTGAAACCATCTGGCGGTGAAAGAAAAAAACCAAAAGGAAACGCAACTGTATATATGTATTACCTTGCACCATTTCCGGGCAAGACCAGGTTCAACACGAGTAGGATGTAATATCTTGTCGCTCCCTGCGACACAAAAGAGATGGGAAAAGCCCTCGATTTCACATACCGGCCGTACTAGAGATGGGCCGCGGCGTTTTCTTTTTTTGCGAAACCTCCATTTCCTTTCCCCCTTTCGCCGCCGCCGCCGCCACCACTCCCAAAAGCTCCACTGTACAGTGTCCGCCATGTCGGGCAACCTTTCCCCCCCCCTAAGTAAACCTTGCGAACCACCTGTATCGGAAAGTCCCAAGAACATGAGCGTTTTGATTGTTTGTTACCTGTTTGCTGCTATAGCTACACAAGATACCCCAATTCCCCAAATGAAATTATATTTTTTATGAAATACTACGGCGAGGATGTGGTTACTAGAGTCTTCCGGTGCGTGTATCTTTGATAATAATGGTCGTATGTTGATATGCCAGCTACCCAAATACACCCATCGCATCATTCATTCCGCTTCTCCGCCCACTCAACCCACCTCTTCACCACCTCATCCACCTTCTTAATCCCCTCCCTCGTAGCCTCGACCTCAAACCACTCCTTGTGGCTCTTCCCACACGCCTCGCACTGCTTAATCACCCGCTGCTCCCCCAATTCCAAATGAATCATGCGCTCCACCCGATGCGCATGCGGTACCTTGCGCACTCCCGCTGCCGCTCCCTCACCCGCAGCTTGCAACTTACTGTCAGCACCACCCGCTGATCCCCGCCCCTGATGCGACGGCTGCCTCGACCCCGCAGGCGATGGCGTCGCAGACGAAACATGCGGATAGTACCGCACAAGCGAAAGACTATACCCGCATTGTCTCGTCCACTCATTCATCCGCCGATGGACATTATTCGCCCTGCCGATCTTGAGTAAGATTGTATCTTTGCCTCCCTTCTCCCCTTTGTCCCCGCCTTTCTCTCCCTTTTTCTCTTTGACAGAGTACTGCCTCATGACATCCGACGTCCGTCTCCTCGACCCTTCTCCCCGTGGCGCCAGCAAGTTACTGGCGGCGGATGCGGGCGCGGGGCCCGCGGCTTCGGGCGTGAGCCAGAAGATGTAGATGAAGCCTTCTTCATCGTGGGGTGAGATGGGCTTGGAGAGTTCGGCTAGCAGGGTTGACGCGAGTTTCGGGGGGACGGATGTGGGGATGTAGCGCAGGAGTGTGGCGGTTTCGGAGTCGGAGCTGGGGTTGTTGGACTTGTTGACAGGGCGCGAGGGTTTTTCAGAGAGCGGCTTGCGAGAGCTTGACGGGCGCGAGTGTTGGCTGCTGCTTTTGCGGGATACCCGCGGTGGTTGTGGTGGTTGTGATTGTGGTTGTGGGATATCTTGCATGGGTGTTTCTGTTTGAGTCGGTTCTGCTGGCGGTGGCTGCTCTGTCTTCTTCTTGTGCCGTATGGGTTCTGTAACCTCCTCATCTGCAGATCCACAGCACAATGATGCCCAGAAGCCTAGTTTTTTCACTGGCGGCGCCGATTTCGATGGCCGGTCTCTTCGTTTCCTGTCTGCCATTACATCGCTGGGTACAGACATCAGAGGGCCCTGGACAGCATCCCACGTTGGTGGCCGGTTGATTCGCCTGGGTGGTCGAGACCCAGATCGTCGTCTATGGCCACTGCTCCTCCTCTTGCGTGGAGCGGCTTCATTCTGCTCCTCAACATCCAGAACACCCAGCCGTTGCACGAGTGTATCAATGCTGGTCCTCTCTTTCAGCGGGTATAGTTCAGTCGCCGGTCCCGTTGATTCTTTCGCTGCCAGCGTTTCCGCCTGGTCTTTGTGCTGCCAACAGAAATACGCCGCTGCGCCAATCTCCTCCCCGCTGTCGTCGCCAGTTACAGACGTCACAGCGAGGACACCATCGCCTTCAGGCTCCTTCGCGTCAATAGGCCGTTTGCATGGTCGCCCGGACTGTGTAAGGCCTTTGCACGTGGTCGCCGGATTTCGCGAGTCTGAGCGAGGAATGAGCGACTCCGGTGTCACTCCGGTAAACATGTTTGATGTAGAAATGCGGTTTCCGCAACTAGGAATGTTGGAACGTTGGAAGTTGAATTGGTAACAAAAAGCTGTAGATTTCTAAAAGGTAGGGAGCTTCGACGCGTCCATCACGGCGCGTCCATAAATTCACAGCCACATCGTCTCAGGAAGCATCAAGGGCAGCGCATGGCTGTGAAATGTCAAGTGGAGCGTGTGTGACGACAGAGAGGCCCACTCTGTCATCCAAGATTGTCGTCAGCCAGCGCATTGTGAGCCAGCAGTCATAGCGTCCGTGTCGGCGCGTACCTACCAAGAAATGGCGGGACTAGACCCGTTTGTGGCGGTGCTTGTGGCGCAGCTCCACCAAGAGGGCGGAGGCAAAAAAGCGCACCGCCACAAATACTCCAAAGCACCTCCCCACAAGACTTGTGCAAAGACACCCACGTGGCAAGAGAAGTAGTGACAGCATATACAACAAAGACACGCTAATGTCGTTGCTGCTACTGCCAGCAACTGTCTCCATCTTCAACCTGGCCCAGAGCGCAAAAAAGAGACCCAACCTCAAAAGCGAGAACCAACGAAAAAGCAAAAAGACATCCAGAATCCGAGCATCAGGTTCAGGATTAAAAAGAAAAAAAAGATCTTGCATCGGCCGGGAATCGAACCCGGGGCTAGCCGACGTTGTCCGTTCTGAACTGTGAGGAACAGATTGGATGGCAACGGCTAATTTTACCACTAAACCACCGATGCTAGCGATACCAAGATGATAGAAACTGGTACTTCCTTTGATGGAAACTTGAGGGCTTGGATATGTTATATTTCTCATAAGAACTATTTCGCGTGAGGTTGGTCCAACCCCAGACTCTAGCTGCAAACGGTAAGGCTTGATGCGAGACAGTCTCTCGAGTCGAGACTACCATTGCACACTAAGAACGAATGTAGGGCCGCTTGTACGGGCTAGTAAGCAACGTGGTCACAAAATGTATTAGATTACAAGGATGGACGAAGCACCCAAGCCTACCCAGCTCGACTCTCTTCTAGTATTTCACCGGATCAGCGTTAGTAGCTCTATCGTGGCTCAATGCGGTGAGCTGTACAACGCAGACACAACACTTGCAAATAACCGTAGCCTCGCTCTTCCTGCTCTGTGCTAATAGACCTGCTGCAGGCATAGAACATGTGCTGCCACGAAACCATTCCTAAGACGACTCATGTAGTCATCATTGGCATAGTCGGCGGATGTCCGGAATGGCGCGTCTGACCAGTATTACACTATCTTTTTTGTCGCTCTGGCCTCTTACATGATAAGCGTTTAATTTCAAACAGAAGATAGGCGGTAAGGAATCGACGGTCCGAATTCGAGGTAAAGTCACCCGACGCGGCTATGGTCTGAATAATACCCTTGTCGCTAAGGATCTCTCAGGTGTTGGAACGCCGGAAGCGGCGATGTACCGCGCTGCAGGGGAGCAAAAGTGCGGATCCCACCGCGGTATGCTTCCGTCCACCGAAACATACGCTCTCCCCGCACGTTGGCATATCACAACCAACTTATAAATCAGCACGCTTGGTAAACGTCTAGATCCGTAGTTAGGCAAAAGATAACAGTTCCATTTATATGAAAAAAGTTACCGAGCCGGGTGTTGCTGTGATATGCTTTCAATAACCTGCACACTAAACTGTTTACAGGAGGTCCATGCGATTCCTCTTAACCCACGATAGCGGATAGTACTAGTCGAGACCCCGCCTGTCGCGGTAGACAATCGCGGAATGTATGATCCATGTATAAACTGGAATATGCGATGATAAAAGGGAAGGATAGCCTGTGTGCTGGGTGGATTTCTTATTTCTCATCTACCATCTTTCCTCTACCTCCTCTTGCATTGGCAAGGTAGACTAATTCCTTTTTCATAAATTCATAGATCGTCAACCATCATGGCGCCTCACCCCTTCAAGACCATCTCTCCAGATGAGATACGCATCGCTCGCGATGTTATCCGCTCACTCTACAAAGACTCTCTCATCAACTTTCGGGAAATCTTCATCAAAGAACCAAACAAAGAGGCAATGAAGCAATTTCTCGAACTTGAACATGCCGCCAAACCAGGTCATTCTGCGGCCACCAAGCGACCCCCACGATTGGCAAAGGTCCAGTACGATGTGATTGGATCTGATAAGATTCCTCAGTACAACGAGTCGGTCGTTGATATCGAGCAAAAGAAGAGAGTCCGCAACCAGACCTTTCCCAAGGATATCCAGGCCAGTCTGGCCTTGTGGGAATTTGCCGATCTTGTTGAAGCATGCAAGGAGAGCGATTTGTTCCAAAAGGCTGTGGCTGAGTTCCAGCTACCTGAAGGATTTGAGCTGATCGTTGAGCCATGGTAAGAATACCTTTTACCCTTCTCTTCGACTACATATTAATTGCGCTAGGCCACACGGTCCAGTTGACCCCGAATTCGAGAAAAGCAGATACTTTCAAGGTCTCTGCTTTGCTCAAGATATGAGGAATGGAAACGCAGACTCCAACTTCTACTCATACCCCGTGCCCATTGTTCCCATCATGGATGCAGCAACAAAGAAGATTGTCCGTGTCGACCGCTTAGCTACGGGTGGAAAGGAAGATGGCCTGACGGCTCAGACATGCTCTCCACGTGTCCTTGACCACTGTGAGCCGTCCGAGTATGTTCCCGAGATGGTTACTGGTGGACTCCGACAGGATGTCAAGCCCATTAACATCGTACAACCCGACGGTCCTTCATTCAGAGTTACTGATGAATCACTCGTTGAATGGCAAAAGTGGCGCTTCAGGGTATCCTTCACCCCCCGTGAAGGAGCAGTTCTGCATGACGTCCACTACGATGGACGAAGCATCATGTACCGCATGAGCATCAGCGAGATGACTGTACCCTACGCCGATGCTCGTCCAGGCTACCACCGCAAGCAAGCCTTTGACTTTGGTGATGGAGGTGCCGGAAACTGCGCCAACAACCTTTCTCTCGGCTGTGACTGCCTGGGTGTCATCAAGTACTTTGACGCCACCGTCATCAACAAAGAGGGTGAGCCCGTGGACCACCCCAACGTCATCTGTCTGCACGAGCAAGACGACGGTATCGGCTGGAAGCACACCAACTGGCGAACTGGCCGCGCCGTCGTAACCCGCAAGCGCGAGCTCGTTGTCCAATTCATCATCACCCTCGCCAACTACGAATACATCTTCGCCTACAAGCTCGACAACGCCGGCGGCATCACCATCGAGACCCGTGCCACAGGTATTGTCTCAGTCGTCAACATCGACCCAGGCAAGACCTCCAACTACGGCAACGTCGTCGCCAACGGCGTCCTCGCCCAAAACCACCAGCACATCTTCGCCGTCCGTGTCGACCCAGCCATCGACGGCCACAAGAACACCCTCGTCTACGAGGAATCCCACACCGCGCCCTGGAACAAGGAGACAAACCCCAACGGCAACTGGTACGAGATCCGCAAGACCATCGTCGACAAGTCCACCGGTCTCGACGCAAACACGGCCGACCACCGCGTCTTCAAGGTCATCAACCCTTACAAGAAGAACCCCAAGTCTGGAAATAACGTTGGCTACAAGTTTGCGCCGCTGCCTACCCAGAAGCTGCTCGCGGCTCCCGGTAGTATCCAGTCGAACCGTGCGCTGTTTACCCAGCACCACTTGTGGGTTACCAAGTACCGCGATGACGAGCTGTTCGCTGCCGGTCCCTTTACCATGCAGAGTCAGCTCGATGTGGGCGGTGTGCACGACATGGCTGCTCGCAAGGATGATGTTGTTGAGGAGGACTTGGTGCTTTGGAATGTTTTCGGTCTGACACATAACCCTCGGTACGTATTTCCCTTTCCTTGCTTATCCACCGGATATTTGTATCTGATGGATCGGCTCTTTTTTTTTTGAAAAAAAAGGGAGAAGTGCTAACAAGTGAGCAGTGTCGAAGATTGGCCCGTTATGCCCGTCGAGATTTACGAGATTCACTACAAGCCAAGTGACTTTTTCGACCGCAACCCTGCGATTGATGTGCCAAATACTAAGAACAACTCCTCGGTTCTGGTGGCCAAGGATTGCTGCGAGGGTAAGCTTTGAGGCTTCGGATAGTGTAAAGTCATGGTATAATTGTATATTTCCTCCTGTTGTAGCATTTTTTGCGGCGAGGTAACGGTCGAGGAATATATGTACGAGGAACGAATAACTGTAATGGATGAAAAGATGAATGCATATAAATGACCACTCTATATTGGTATACAAGTGACTGGATAAATATTGGAAGTGTTTGCGTGCTCAATTATTTTGTGCAACCTGCCATCACCTTAGACTGACCAAGGCTCTACTATATTGGCTGTGAAGAAGAATATATTTCACAACAACAACAAATCCCTAGAGTACATACATACATGCTCGCAACACAGCACTGCTGTGCAAAAGTGGTATTCCGTTCCATCTAAAGCTCAAGTGCATGAATATTGCGAAGCGAAGAACAAAGCCAAAGACGGCAAGTAAAAGCACAGTTCGCCATACGCCAGTGCCTTTCCACAAAATTGTACTAGACACATACTATTTACATTCCCCAAGCGCCAGTGACGGCGTTGAGGGCACCGTCAACAGCCTCCTCGAGCGTCTCGACTCGAAGTCTTAGCGTGCGGTTCTCCTCTCGCTCCTTGGCCAGACGGCCCCATACAGAGGATTGTGCACCGCCTTCACAATTGGCGCATCCCCATCCTCCCCGGTTAATGTCAATCTTTTCTTGTGTGATCTTCTGTTGTAGCGACGCAGGCTTCTTGCCCTTGGTTGTATTGACATGAGAGTCGTTATCAAGCATCGAGGAACGGTCGGTAGCGGTTGGGCTCAAGCAGTTTCCTGACGTGACACTTGCTCCATCGTTCTCTGTTTCCGACTCGAAGCCAGAATCGACGCTGAGTCCGGACCCAGAAATGCGGTTGTGCCGTCTGACAGCGGTGTCTTGGCACGACGCATGCTCACACTGGGCCGAACCCCTGATGAGCGCCAAATTCCGCTTGCGGGCTGCCTCTTCTTCTTGCCTTGCTCTTCGCTCAAACGCAAGGTCTTCCATGAGCGATCGCATCTGCTCGTCCTGCTCATCGGCTCGCCTTGCCATGGTCTCAAGTTGCATCTTGAGGTGGCGGGCACGTGTCTCGGCCTCATCAAGCTCGTCTTCCTGTGCGCTCTGTTCCGAGTGCGCATCTACCAGAGCAGTAGAGAGTTTGCGGTAGGCAGTCTGATAGCGTGAGAGTAGCGCTTCGGCATTGGTGAGGAGGTCGTGGAAGGACGATGCAGCGAGAGGGTCGGCAGGGCCATGGGGGAAAAGAGCTTGCGAGATGTTGAGATTCAGCAGCTCATCGTCGGGGTTGTGGTATGTTGGTGACGGTTGTGGGGGAGGGACTGCGGCGCTCTTCTGTGTCTTGAGCAACCAGGCGAACTTGCTGCTCGCGGTCGGCTGACTTGGTGCCTTGGTCTGCGCCGGCATGGCGCTAGAGGGCTGGGGACTCTCGGAAGCGCCCCTCGTGAGGGAAGAGCCGCGAGTGAAGATATTGGCCATCATGTTGCCCCTCTCCTCTTCCACTTCTGAGTCCGACTCTGATTGCGAGTCGTACTCTTCTCCTGAGGCCGACTCCGAGTCTGAGTAATCGTCGTGCTGCGAGGTGCTGGCCTTGCTAGAGGGCGAAGAGCCACTGAACCAGTTCTGGATAGCCCTGATCTTGGGCTGGCTGGCGCTGGATTCAACGGTTCCCCTCGAGGGCATAAAACTGGCAAGGGACTTTGAGGGCGAAGAGGCGCGTGAGGTATGCTGCTGGATTGTAGTGGCGGCGCGGTTAAGGTTTTCGAATACGGTGCCGGTCAGCGTGCGCTGGTGACTGCTACGGCCTGACCTGGGGAAGTCGTCGAGCGGGCAGGTCGCATGTGGGTCGTAGGCGGTGGGGGAAGTGGGCGTTAGAGCTGAGGGGGGTGGCTGAAGTCCGGTAATGTCGACGTCGTCAAAGGCGCGAGCGTCATGCTCAGGCAGGGGAGCCGAGTGCTTGCGAGAATGGTAGGGCTGCACTTGTATAGCAGCGCGTTGCGGGCCCTGAGCAGCGTAGGGAGGGTGTGAGGGCTGTTGCAGGTCCCGGTCATGCGATGAATTGCGGCTCATATCGGCGGCCCACTGGAGCGACTAGTTGTTTGGGGAAAGGGAGATTTGCAACGGCGGCAGATGGTCCGGATCGGCAGCGAGGGCTATACGCGTGGTGCTGTGAAACACTGCCTCGACTCGTCGCCTAAGGGGAACGGGCGTGAGGGCGTGAGGGCAGCGGGCAGCCCGAGCGATGGGCGGCGGATAGGGCCGATGAAGGAGCAATGAGGGACGGTGGTGGGTGGGGTACAAGGGCTCAACAGCTGGTGCAGGACAGCGGCGACGAGTCGCTACAGACACAGTCGCACCAAAAGCAGAGGGAATTGAGGTTCAGGGTTTGGAAAAGAAAGCAGGCGAGGATTTTGTGCAGCGTACAAATGTTTCGAGGGGCAGGAAAACTAAGGTGGCCGGGAGTCGCATTTTGTGAGGCTGGGACGGCTAGCCCGCCCCGTCATGCTCGCACACCGCAACACGTATACAAGGCTTACCCACCTGCGATACACGCCTCGCACCAATCGCGCGCCCTGGATGCACCGCGCCGCTCCTGTCACGCTGCAGCCGCCTTCAAACTCTGCGGTTCTCTCCAGGGCGCCCGTCTTTGTAATTATCTGCCTTTGCCCGCTGCCGGTTCCCTCCATGCCTTGGCCCGCCGTTCGGTTTCAACGCGTCGCTGGCCAATGGCACGCAGCGCGTGTTTGGAAACATTCCTCTGCAGGGAAACATTTCTGTAACAGCAGCTGCTGGCCTCCTCATACCCGGCCTGTAGCATCCTCGCGCAAACACCAAAACAACTTCTATTGCATTCGGCCTGCTCAACCTGGCTACACTCCGGAGCTGCACCGCAGTAGTAGGGGTTCATCATCGATCCATCCAGTCCCGCTTGGCGCAGCTACTCCACCATCCCTCCCCGTCTCCCTTACCGCCATCTGCCTCGCTAGCTGTGTGTGCAGTACACACATGCGGCTCTACGACTTCTGGCTCAGATAGTGTGCTACCTCTGAAGTGCCCCAACGCTCGGTGCCGTCGTCTGGCGGCAGCACCACCCACGGCGCCTTCTCGCGCAGAAAGATGTGCTTGATCACCTTTGGCGTCGTCTCCGTCTTTAGGCTTTCCAGATCGACCGTGGCCATGCACAGACTGAGTACTTCAGGGTCTGAAGGTAATGTCATGGATATCGGTGCCCCACACCCCGAGCAAAAGGTTCGTTCGGCAACACTAGAAAGGTGTAGACTCGTGCGTGTGCTCGCCTGATTGAAGCTAACCTCTTTCAACGGTACTCGTGTAAACGCGAGAAATCCAGAGCCCGACACTTGCTGGCACGCTCGACAGTGGCAGATGGTGATGTCTGAAGGCGCCGCGCTCGATGTGTATTGTACCCCGCCGCACCGGCACCCGCCTGAGAATACGACATCGTCTTTAATTGTTTGTGCAACATACCGAGATCCGTCGGCAGCTTCAGTGTCGCGTCAGTTCGCCATTGGCTCAAGTGCAGCTGCATGGGTTTTACTTACGTCTCCGCGCTATACCCAGAAACACCGAGTCCACCTCTTCGACCTTGCCGTCTATCGCCAGTTTCTCCCACTCTTCTTTGTAAAGCCCTTGTGCTTTTCTCCTGATGTCGTTGTTCGCAAACGTCCTGGCAACGTCCTTGACAATTACGTTCTCGACAAAGAAGTCGTCCCATTGCTCCATTTCATACGAGCGTCGGCCGTACCCGGCTTGGTTTTCGACTGTAAACACCTGCTCCACCTCTAGGCCAGCTGACTCCATTGTCTTCCGCAGAGTGTCCTCTGATTTGCTCCATGAGCGGTTATATGGGATCGGCAACTGCAGTCTGCGCGCCACCCTCTCGAGAACCATGCCTGACACTAAATTCCTCGGGTGTGTCGCATCTACTGCCATAACACCCCCAGGCTTCAGAAACTCGGTCCAGTGCTCCATAGCAGCCTTGGGATCAGGAAACAAGACAAGCGCAGAAGCTACCGTGATGACATCAAACTGCTTCCCCTTTAATTCTTCCGTCTCATCCAAGTGTAACACGTCGCCCTTGAGAAAGGTAGTATTTGCATATTTATCTCCCCCTTGCGTCTTTCGATGCGTGGCGACCGCAAGCATACTAGGCGTGACATCGACTCCTACAACGTGACCTTGTGGCCCCACGGCCTCTGCTTCGCGAAAAGTAAGGAGTCCAGTTCCACATGCCAGGTCCAGTACATGCTGCCCGGGTGGTATGTCTAGATAGGATATGAACCGTTTGGTAAAGTCGTTATGCCATGTCGCGTCGTAATCCCATGATTTCGAATCGTAGAATCGAATGGCATCTGCTGCTTGTCGCTCGCCCGTCATTTTGGCTGACACTGGAATTGTTCTGTTGAGTGGAGAAAACACCACTTCACCAGCGTATGTAGATAAACACAGAATGGTGGCTGCCTGCCAATAAGGGCGGGGCAGCTTGGTAAGCCAGGCTTCGATCTATCCAGTCAGAGTGCACCGTACGCTTCCTTCTCTTTCCCCTCAATGCTGACTAGGCAAATCGCTGGCAAGTTTTCTGGGAAGTTCTACGTGAGAAGCCAGGGCTTCATCTTATAATAACTCAACTTCATTTGTTCGTGTACGGCTCTCAATGTACCGGCCTGAGACATCCGATTGAACGTGAGAGGGGTGCCGAAGTCCAGCATACCACTAGCACTAGACTTGGTAAGCGCGACGGACTGGCTATCTCTCGCCTTTCGATCCTTCCTTCCTCCTTCAGCATGTTCTACGGTCAGCCCTTGTTATGCCAGTGAGCAAGTATTCAAAAAAATCATTCGCAGTATTTCCACATGTCCATGTTGCCATGTTTTTGATATTGTATACACTGACAAGGCTGCATCAGATATCATCAAGGTTTAAGTAAGGCACCATGTGACATACGATATACATACTATCTGCTGACCTGGCCCCTCTCTGGATATCCTCAGAACAGCGTCAAAAGCTTCAAGAGAGGGTTCAGAATACTGATCGTATACTGCCGGAAGAATCGCAAGGTGACAGACAGGCTAAACGGCATTTCAAAAATGCCCCACCGCACCCCACTAGGTCATGGAGAGCCTGCGTCACAATATCCAGCATCTCTTCAAGGCGAGCCAGGGTCGGTAGAGTGCCTGTTACATCTTACACCCAATGAAGCACCATTCCATGATGACACCCCATTTCTAAACCCTGGAAGGGCATCATGCAAAATGCATGCTACCTACATAGGTCTTCAATACCCGCATCTGAAAACATGTCAAGTGGAGACACGTCCCTTTCGGGAAAACTGTCAGCCAAGGATGCTAAAGTGCAAGTCCGCCCCCTCGCGGCTCAAGGGAGATTTATATTCCAATGGAAGACTCCAAATATAGCGGGCGTTATTGGTTTTTCCGTCATTCAAGAGACAGAATCCTTCACGACTCGCACCCCGACTTCCCCCCATGTCACCTACCACGGTTCCGCATTTACGCGACAGTAAGAATCGCCGCTGACAGGCAACAAGACGTGTATCCTTAATTACATCGTATTAATTCTGCATGATCTGCTCATCTCTATCGCTTCATTTAAGATCGTCAACTTCCTGCGGGGATGTGGAGTGTTTGTGGAGCGAATAGTCAATATATAATAGACAGAGGCTCTCGAAAATGCCTGCGAACAGAAAAAACTCATCTTGGGCACCCTCAAAACTCAGTATGAAGTACTCAATTGCCTTCTCACTCCTTTTTAGTGCCGTCCTTGCGACGCCTCTGCTTCAGCAACGCCAAGGGGCAACATGCACCGTCCCATCGACTTTTCCTAGCACCGCCAACTCCAAACTACCGAATCCCTTCAAGTTCTTCGACGGAAGGTCTGTTGTTACCAAAGAAGACTTTGCGTGCAAGAACAAAGAAGTCAGCGCTGCCTTGCAGAACCAAGAGCTTGGTGATTTTCCCAAGAAGCCTTCGACTGTCACTGCTAGCTTCTCAGGATCTTCACTCTCTATCACATCGAGTGAGGGCGGAAAATCCGTCTCGTTCTCTGTCTCAATCAAGAAACCCAGTGGAAGTGGTCCCTTTCCAGCCATTATCGCCTATGGCGCTGCCAGTATCCCAATCCCCAGCCAGGTTGCTACCATCACCTTCAACAACGATGAGATCGCTCAGCAGCAGAGCCAAAGCAGTCGTGGAAAAGGCAAGTTTTATGATCTATACGGCTCCAGCCACAGCGCAGGGGCTCTTACTGCCTGGGCCTGGGGCGTCGATCGTATCATAGATGCTCTTGAGGCGACTCCTGGCGCCGGCATTGACCCCAAGCGCGTCGGGGTTACTGGATGCTCCCGGAACGGCAAGGGTGCATTTGTTGCCGCCGCCCTCGTTGACCGTATTGCTCTCGGGCTACCCCAAGAGTCCGGATCTGGTGGTGCTGCCTGTTGGCGCATTTCTGACTCGGAGAAGGCCAAGGGCAAGAACATCCAGACCTCTAGCCAGATTGTTACCGAGAATGTTTGGTTCTCTCCCAGATTCAATGCATTTAGCACACGGTCCAACACACTCGCTACCGACCACCATCAGCTTGCAGGTATGGTTGCTCCTCGCGGCCTGCTTGTTATAGAGAATGAGATCGATTGGCTGGGACCGGTTGCGACAACGGCTTGCATGAAGGCTGGTCGCCTCATCTACAGGGCTCTTGGTGTACCGGACAACATGGGTTTCACAGGCTCTGGCAACCACAACCACTGCCAGTTTCCGTCCAACCAGCAGGCTGATCTGACTGCTTTTATAAACAAATTCCTGTTAAACCAGAGTGCCAATACTAATATCGAAAAGGGCCCGTCTGGTGCCGATGTTGCGACATACATCGACTGGACCGCACCTACGCTCACATAGGATGCACGGATGGGAACTCAGATGGCCGGGGCTGGGGATATGAATGTATTCATGTAGACCAATTCAGAATTTAATGGCCATTTTCGCAAAGTTGATAACATTCTCCCCCACAGCCAAATACTGGGCGCCGAAGGCCTGGTCAGCTGCAATATCGGGAGCGTGGGATAAGCAGCATTTCTTGGCAAACGCCACCTGACGACAGAGGAGCGAAAGGGTATCAAAAAAACCAAAAGTCGTGTTTTTGCATGCTCAGACGATGTATTTCGATGAAGGAATAGACAGTGATGCACACGGTATGCCACGCTGTCGCGCAGGGCAAATTTTGAAAGCTCACCACCAAGGCCCATCTGGCTGGTGAAGTGACTATGAGGAGCGCGATAGAGGACGAGGGCGCGCAGGAAGCATGCAAGGGCCCCTGTGAGTAGACATGCTCCTACCACCAGATCAGCGGAGCGTGGAACGACGAGTTTGATGTTTGGCTGGGCCGTGGTAACAAGTTTGGAGGGGTCGTGGACGTGGCACTCCACTCGTTCCTTGCGCCTCCGAAGCGGTGGCTCATTTCGGCACTAGCCCACGTCAAGCGCGTTGTTTGTCTTCAACCCCACAATCCCGACGTGCAGTGACCGTGAGCGTGAACAGGGCGATTGAGATCAAGTCGAAGAGTCGCAGCGACGACACCACCGCCCTACGGCCGCCACACCCACTGGCATCCTCATCACATGACCCCGCCAAGCCGCTAACTCCCTTTGCGCGCGGACAAACGCTCAGGCTAGAGAGACCTCGCAGACGTTCACCACCCATCCCGATATCACCAAGACTTGCGCCCGCATCTCTCCATCCCCGCAACACGCTGTTCCTGACGCGTACTGCGGTCTCTGACCCTTTTCGAGTGCGCCTGCGCCCCTGCCACCCGCCACCCGCAAATTGCGCGCTCCGCTTCAGCCTCCTGGAACGACGCGACTCTGCGACGGGCGGACTCCCGAGAGTTTCTCATCGGCCTCATCCTCAAAAGGGCTTCTGCCACCACCACTCCCCCCGATAATGTCATAGAACACCGCTACACGCGCCACAACACACCCCTCGACTGTCGTTCCCTCATACTTGCGCGAGCTCCGGCGCCCAGACCACGTGCGGCGACCGCGTCTCAGACTTGACATCTTGTCATCAACCCTCGATTGCGCATTTGTACAAACACCGCGACTACAGCCCACCATGGCTTCAGTCCAGACTAACCCAGAGATGCCCGGCCAGAGCCAGCTCCCGGCAAACATCACCCGCGAGCAGATTCAGCATGTCTTCCAGGTACGTACTTGGCCCGCGACAGCTCGAGTGCCACCACCCATCACGCTCTCACACTCACTCTCACCCGCATGCCGGCTTTGCTAACACCCTCTCTAGCGCTATACTGCGATGAAGCAACAAGGCGTCTCCGAGTCGAATCCCGAGTTCATCAAGGCGCGCAACCTGCTCACAATGGTTCAGAAGCAGAATCAGTATCAGCAGCAACAGAAGATGCTCCGACAACAGCAGATGCAGCAGCGTCAGCAAGGCCAGGTGGATCCACAGGCTGTGCTACAAAACGGCGCTGCCACGGGCATGCTCAATGGTGCAAAGCCAGTTGCGCCTGTTGACGGCAAACCTGCCGTGTCCACGCCAGCCTCGACCGGACCAACGTCTGCAATGCAGATTGCAACTGCTGGAGGACAGGCTCCTTCAGTCGATGGGCAGACGCCCACATCGGCCAACAATGCTTCAATGGCACTGTCCAAAGACCAGCTTCTGATGCTACGTGCTCAGATTGGAGCCTTCAAACACCTCTCTAAGGGTCTCCCTTTGCCTTCAAATATGCAGCAACAAATCTTTGGCCACCACCAGACAAAGAAACCTCAGAATGCGGCTGAGGCTGTGGCAGCTGCTTCTCAGATGCTTGATAACGCGACTCGTGCCGGCAGCACCTCAAGTGCCGTGGGCGGCGCTGTGCAAGAGACTCGTACTCTGCCTCGTCTTCCGGATACTTTCATCGACCCCTGGAGCAGCGAAGTCTTCCGAGACGTAAACTACATCTCCCACACACAGCGTAAGAACCGACCCTACCTTGCAACAATCATGCCACAAGGTGTCGACATCAACGCTGTACAGCAGAGCATGGAAGAATTGCGCAAGGAGCGTGAGATCCTTCTCTATAACCGCCTCACGGCGAGAAAAGCAGAACTGGAGAAGATGCATGCAAACATCGGTTCATGGGATACCAGCAAGACCGACACTCCCGAAGATGACGGAAAGGTCAAGTTGGCTCTTGTTATTGAGCAGAAGAAACTGAGCCTGCTCGAGAAGCAACGCAAACTGCGGAGAGAAATCGCCCAGCAAATGATTCACGCCGACAACCTCGCCATGACTGCAAACCGAACCGTTTACCGCCGTCTCAAGAAGCAATCGATGCGCGAAGCCCGTCTCACCGAGAAGCTCGAGAAGCAGCAACGTGATGCCCGCGAGACCAAGGAAAAGAAGAAGCACCACGAGTTCATCGATGCCATCCGGAAGCATCGCACCGAACTGCAAGAATCTGGCGCAGCTCAACGAATGCGTCTGCAGAAGCTTGGCCGTACTATGGTTTCGACACACCAGAACATCGAGAAGGAAGAACAGAAGCGTATCGAGCGAACGGCCAAGCAACGTCTGCAGGCGCTCAAGTCCAACGACGAAGAGACTTACCTCAAGCTCTTGGGTCAAGCCAAGGACACTCGTATTTCGCACCTTCTCAAGCAGACCGATGGATTCTTGAAGCAGCTTGCCAACTCCGTCAAGGCGCAGCAACGATCTGCAAACAACTCATACGAGCCTGAGGAGGAGAGCAGCAGTGACGAATCCGATGACGAAGACCGACCAGGCAAGAGAAAGACCGACTACTATGAGATTGCTCATCGCATCAAGGAGGAGGTCACTGAACAGGCCACCAACCTTGTCGGAGGTACACTCAAGGAATACCAACTCAAGGGTCTGCAGTGGATGATATCCCTGTACAACAACAACTTGAACGGCATTCTTGCAGACGAAATGGGTCTCGGAAAAACCATTCAGACAATCAGTTTGATCACATACCTGATCGAGAAGAAGCGACAACCTGGACCTTACCTAGTCATTGTCCCCTTGAGTACGCTTACCAACTGGACCAACGAGTTTGAGAAGTGGGCGCCAAGTGTTAGCAAGATCGTGTACAAGGGTCCTCCAAACGCGCGTAAGCAGTACCAGCAACAGATCCGTTGGGGTCAGTTCCAGGTTCTGCTCACCACGTACGAGTTTATCATCAAGGACAGACCGATTCTTAGCAAGATCAAGTGGGTTCACATGATTGTCGACGAAGGTCACCGTATGAAGAACGCTGGTTCTAAGCTTAGCATGACCATCACACAATACTACTCAACGCGGTATCGACTCATTCTGACAGGTACGCCCCTGCAGAACAACCTGACGGAACTTTGGGCTATGCTCAACTTCGTTCTGCCTACCATCTTCAAGTCAGCTACGTCGTTCGACGAGTGGTTCAACACACCCTTTGCGAATACCGGAGGCCAAGATAAGATGGAGCTCACTGAAGAAGAGCAGCTGCTCGTTATTCGTCGTCTGCACAAGGTTCTTAGGCCTTTCTTGCTCCGACGTCTGAAGCGCGATGTCGAGAAGGACCTCCCGGACAAGACCGAACGTGTGATCAAGTGCAACTTCTCCACTCTCCAAGCGAAGCTGTACAAGCAACTTGTCACTCACAACCGCCTCATGGTCAGCGATGGCAAAGGTGGAAAGACTGGTATGCGTGGTTTGAGCAATATGCTTATGCAACTGCGAAAGCTCTGCAACCATCCTTTCGTCTTTGAAGAGGTTGAGGATGTCATGAACCCCACAAAGGGTACTAATGACCTCCTGTGGCGTTCGGCTGGTAAATTCGAGCTTTTGGATCGAATCTTGCCCAAGTTCCAAGCTACTGGTCATCGTGTTCTCATGTTCTTCCAGATGACGCAGATCATGAACATCATGGAGGATTACCTACGGCTTAGGGGCATGCAGTATCTGCGGTTGGATGGTGCGACAAAAGCAGACGATCGTTCGGACTTGCTGAGACTGTTCAACGCGCCTGATTCGCCCTACTTCTGTTTCCTTCTCTCCACGCGTGCTGGTGGTCTCGGTCTCAATCTTCAGACTGCTGATACCGTCATCATTTACGACTCGGATTGGAATCCTCACCAGGATTTGCAAGCGCAAGATCGTGCCCATCGTATCGGTCAGAAGAACGAGGTCCGCATTCTACGTCTGATTACATCCAACTCGGTAGAAGAGAAGATTCTCGAGCGAGCCAACTACAAGTTGGACATGGATGGCAAGGTCATTCAAGCTGGTAAATTCGACAACAAGTCTAAAGATGACGAGCGAGACGCCATGTTGCGTATCATGTTGGAATCTGCTGAAGCAGCCGAAAGCCTTGAACAAGAGGAAATGGACGATGACGACCTGAACCAGATCATGATGCGACACGAGGACGAGTTGGCGATATTCCAGGAAATGGACCGAAAGCGTATCGCCGAGGATCCTTACGGCCCTGGTAAGCCTCTAGGTCGTTTGATCGGCGAGAGCGAATTGCCGGATATCTACCTGAACGAAGAGGCACCCATCGTCGACGAAAAGGATGACACGCCTGCTGGCCGTGGTGCTCGAGAGCGTACACGGGTCAAGTATGACGACGGTCTGACGGAAGAGCAGTGGCTAGAGGCTGTTGATAACGACGATGATTCAATAGAAGCAGCTATTGCCCGCAAGGAGGCCAAGATGGCCAAACGGGGCAGGAACAAGGGTGGGCGTGGCGATGAGGAGTCGCCAGCACCATCACGCGCCAGCTCCGAGGAGCCTGCACCCAAGAAGCGAGGCCGTAAGCCAAAGGCCGAGAAGCGCAAAGCAGATGAAGCCTCACTCGATGTTGAACCCACACCACGGAAACGCGGACGACCAGCGCCTAGCAAAGACATGTTGCAGCCTGATCAGCGAGCATCTCTTCAAAAGATTGTTAACGTCGTTTACGAAGCGCTCAACGATCTCGAAGAAGAGTCATCAGATCCCAACATTCCAAATCGTGGCATCATCGACCCCTTCATTGAGCTACCAGACAAATGGGATTATCCAGACTACTACCAACTGATCAAGAATCCCATCTGCATGAAGCAGATTGAGAAGAAGATCAACAAGAAGGAGTACCAGTCTGTCAAGCAGTTCCGTCAAGATCTGGGCTTGTTATGCAATAACTGCCGGACCTACAACGAGGACACATCACTGTTGTTTGCGGATGCCAATCTCATTGAGCAGACTGCGCTCGACAAGCTGAAGGAGGTGACGGCAGAGTATCCAGAATGGCAAGATTATGATGATGGAAGCAGTGTTCAGGGCGGCCTTAGCACGGCAATGACGAGCGCGGTTGGCACACCGCGGGCTGGAGTTTGAAAGGAAAGATGGTACGTTAATACTTGAGCAATATATACACTTTTTTTTCTCGCACTCATCTACTGACTCTCCCCCCAGATGAAACGGGCATAATCTTCATACACACGTAGCTCCTCCCCCTGTCCCCAGCTCGATATCCCAACGTCCTTTTTTTCGATTCTATTACACTTTTCTCTCCATGTCGTTACTCTCTGTCTTTCTTGAGACTTTACACGCGTGGAACGTATCGTTTTTGCCAAAGCGGACCTCTGGGGGACCTGTTACAAACAATCAAATCAAATAAAAAAAAGGACAGCGGAAAGAAGAGAGTGTCCCGGGCAAAATCCTACGACACTGAACACGTTTTTTCTTCTTCTGCACGAGAACGGGCGCAATACACTGCTTTTTGATTCACTTCCAAGCTCATGAGTGGTGGAAACAAAGGAATGAAGGTGGGCTTTGGTACGCTTTGACTGAGTGACACGATTCTAAGGGGGGTTTTATTGGGAGGAGGTGCAGCAAGGTGGGGGAATTTGGGAGTTTTTTCTCTTTCTTCTCTTGAATGGAGTTTTTGATTGCATGGCTACTGTAGGCTGTCTTTTTTTTATTCAAAGGTAGCTTTTGTAGCCCCCTCTCTTATTCTGTGGACCACAAGGCTTTGAATGTCTTTTGAGGTTCTAGAGTGATAAAAGGAGAATGTATTATATTTGCAATTCCCTTGGGATGGTGATATTTGCGTGCACTGAGTGAGGCGTCTCTATAGATGTTCTGAGTTGGAGCATACTACTGGCTTCACGACTGCTGTGCGGCGTTCCACTTTACGCAGTCCTCGAATTTGACACTGGAACCACCGAAAATGTCGAGGGCGCTACCGATGGTGAGATCGACCTTGCCGTTGCTGAGCTTCTTTACGAGCTCCAGGTCGTCGAGTGAGCGGCCTCCGCCTGCATATGTGACGGGTATGCTGCACCACTCTGCTAGCTTGGCAACGAGTTCGTGGTCAATGCCTCGCTGTAGACCTTCGACGTCGGCGGCATGGATGAGGAACTCGCTGCAATGGGGTTCGAGGAGAGCTATCGACTCTATAGTTCTCTATCAGCTTTATGTTAATAGATGATAGAGAGAGTCCAGGCCCGACCTTTATTCAGCTCAAAGTCTGTAATCGTCTGCCATTTGTTCGTAGCAACGAACCACCTATCGTCTTTCCTCCGGCACGACAAATCAATGACGAGTTTAGACTTGTCGTTGCCGAGTGCTTTCAGCACAGCTTGCAGGCGGTCCATGGAGAAAGTTGACGAGGGAAAAAGGTACGATGTTATGATCACCTACTGTGCTTCCATTAGCCTCATAATACTTACTCAAGTCCCCGTTTTCCTGGCCGATTGTGCATATACCACTCACCTTGTCCGCGCCTTTTGCAATCCACTCGGCTGCGTTTTGCTCAGTGATGCCGCCGCCAACTTGCATGCCGCCTTTCCATGCCTCGAGCGCTTCTTGCGCTGCTTGATCATTGCCAGGACCGAGCATTATGACGTGTGCGCCGGTTAGGTCATGTTTTTTGTAGAGATCGGCATAGAATGCTGAGGGGTGCGAGGATGTCCAATTGGTTTTGAGTTCGTCGGGAGTTGTGGTGTTGAGCGTGCCGCCGACAATTTGCTTGACGCTGCCGGCGTGCAGGTCGATACAGGGGCGGAAACGCGTCATGATGTGTTTGCAAGCAGTAAAAAAGGTGAATTGGATATGGTCCGCTTGGTGTTGCGGGGGAGGGGTTCAGAGAGACGGAGGTCCGAACCGAATTTGGCGCTAGTAAGGTCCCTTGCTCGAAACTTTTTGAGATTCTATCGCACCGCGTCGCATTGCCATTACCGCGCTCTCAGAGCTGAACCACGACACCTCACAATACAATCATGGCGCCAGCACTTGGGAAGCGAAAGCGCGTCACACGCGCCGAACTCGAGCAAGAATCGCGGTCACCATCACCTTCGTCAGGCTCAAGCGACGACTCTGGTGCAGAGGATCTCCAAGCAGTATTTCGCCGCGCGTTCGAAGCAAAGTTTAAGCCTCTGCCGACAGAGCCCAAGAAACCCAAGATTGAAGAGGCCCCTGTACAGGAGGATGATGATGAAGAAGAAGAAGACGAGGGAGAGTCCGACTGGGCAGGCATCAGCGACCACGAAAACGACGTCGAAGTAGTCGAATACCATGACCCCCACCGCGAACTCGACGACACCGAGCGCGCAGAAATGAAAGCTTTCATGTCCTCCAAGCCACCTACCTCAGCCTCGAAATCTACTAGTACCTCATCAGCCCAGAAGAGGAACAAAAAGACCGAAGACGCCGACACAACCGAAGCCTCTAATCTCAAAAACGATCTCGCGCTCCAGAAACTCCTCCGGGAATCCCATCTCCTCTCCGCCTCTTCCTCCGGAACCTCAACCCCCAACACACTAACCGCCACCGGTGTCGACCGCCACAAATCAATGGACCTACACCTTCAATCCCTCGGCGCAAAGGGCTCCATCTTCACTCAGAAAAAGATGCCTATGGCCCAGCGCAAACATATGGAGCTCAAGGCACGCACGACGGAGGCGAAGCGCAGAGCGGAGGCCAGGGAAGCGGGTATTGTGCTGGAGAAGGAAAACAAAGCGTCTGCGGGCAAGAAAGTGGAGAGGAAGAGGGAGAGAGGTGTTGGTGGACCGAGTATAGGCAAGTTTAGAGGGGGAACGCTGAGTTTGAGTAAGAAGGATGTTAGGAGTATTACTGGGGGTGGAGGGGCTAAAGGGAAGGGCAAGGGGAAGAAGGGGAAGAGGTGATATGATGATGAAAGTAGAATGATACCCTCGAATTCGATTATGTGCTATTTCACTTTTATGGACGGTACAGGATATGTTGTTTGTGTATAACCTTTTCTGTAAATGACTATCGTGAGAGTGGGTTATGAGTCAAGATGTTCAGCAATCATGGATGTATGATATGGTGCAGATGTTGCAGAAAGAAACGGGTGAGTGAGGAGAGGAGAATGGTTCACGATATGGAAATCAAACGGAACAATCTTCGCAGTGATCTGGGCGATGGAGAGCAGATCAAAGGCATGCGGTGATGAGGTTTCTGGCGAGAAAAATGGACGCTGGATCGAATGTAGAAGGACAAAGCAGCGCGTTTACAAGCAATTTGGTTTTCTTAAATCGGAATTGAATGGTCAGAAGGACTAAATGACATGTTATGGAGAAGTGAATGATGGTACATGGGTGTTTTTGCTATATAGTTTTGAAGCACAAGGTGATCAAGTGAAGGAGCAATTGCAATGATACCCTAAGGATAAAGACGATATTGAATACATGATGATGTTTTTATTTTCTTCATTGATTTTGCCCCGTACATATAAGAATGTAATTCTAGATGACTACCTGAGTATCCTAAATGTGACATGTGTGACGATATTATAGCCTATGTTCTTCACGCTCCAAGAAGTCTATGATCACTATGTCAAACTTGACAAATTTCGCGTGTATTATTGAGACAAGGAAATAGTACAAACGGTCCTCGGCCATACAAAACGTATAACTATTAGCATATTTCTAATATTGTGAATATAGAGAATGCACAGCCTATCAATGACTCAAAATATCATGTAAAGAACAATTACTCTCTTTTCTTCTCCATACTTCATCCGGCAAGAAGAAAAGCATCAACCAAAGAAACAGAAAAAGAAAAACACCACACCAACAACCAAGTCCCCGTTTACGGCTTATCCCGAAGTCGTACTCTACCGCCACTCTCCCATATAATCACATGCTACCAAGAAAGCCATACCCAAAACCCATACTCCACCAGCCTCGCCTTACCCGCATACCTCACTGCACCACCACCCACCACCAACTCTTCTCCACACCGCGTGGCATACCGCTACACCGTCTTCCCCATAACCGATTAATACCGCAAAGATCCTACTCACCGGACACACAAGCAACACCACCCCCCCAACACACACCAAAACCCCAAGTACCATGGTCCCTGCAAGACGCTTGCATACACAGGTGTACATACATACGTACATGACATCTCCACGTACATATGTATTCCTCGCAGCAACATTTATGCGCCCCAGCATGCGCCTTACCGATGAACGACGCCCAACCACATCCCGCAGCGAACCATTGAACAACGGCCTTTTTTACACCGCCAGTTTATATGCGCGGGCGCGTAGTGGAAAACCAAACAATCAAAAGGCATCTTTTTATTTTTACAATGGTGAGAAAACCCACACACCCATCTCAACAACTCTATAAGGGGAAAAAAAAGTTTAGCGCGTGGTAAAGAATTTTCGTACATGAGTGTAGGATGTAGAGCAAAAAAGCTTCTGGTCATGTGCTTCGGGCACAACGCCGTGCATATCAGCGGTGAAATACATGCGAGGACAACGAAGGGGGGAAGAGAACGTGTGATATCATGTGAGATGCAAGTTGGGAAGTGTAACAGGCATGATCCTTATTTTGGTACCGAAGACCTATCGTACTCTACTTTGTAAAGAGCGCAAAACAAAAACAAAAACAAACAAGAGAGATTAGATGTAGCAGCAACAAATTACTTCACGTGAAGCCTTGTTGCAACGCAAACCACTTCGTTCGCCTTATCCCCACAGAAAAGAAACCCACGAAGGCCTTGGCTCCAACAGCCCAGTTCTCCGCCACAAACGCCTGTCGCGCGAATGCTAGAATGGGAAAGAGGCAGGAGAGAGAGGCAGAAGGAGAAGAAAGGGAAAAAAGCAAAGAAAGACCAATGATGCTTTTCTTGTCTTATCCCCACACCACCACAACAATGTGATCCAATCACAGTCCAGAATCTCCAGGCACTTGCAAATGTCTGGTACGTAGATCGGAAGAGTCGAGATGGAGGGTAAATCTTTCACCGCTAGTAGAAGAGCAGCGAGACAGTGGAGGCGCGCAAAGCACGCAAGCATGCAGCTACAACGTTAGGCTACCAAAGAAAACTTGTTCATGTCCTTGGTTGGCCGGTTCTACCCAGGCTCGTCGCATCAATGTGCCGAGGCGTGCCGCTAAGCGCGGCCGCTGTGCTAGGGGTTGTTGAACTGTTGAACAGAGAGCTCAGCTCAGCAGGGGGGTTGGGCAGCCGGCGGCGGGGGGAAACGCGGCGGTGGGGAATGGGCGAGGGGGAGGGGGGGTGGGAAGAGCTACGCTACGTATTAAGCGAGGCGGTTGGTACGGGTAAAGGGCAAGACGTACATACATGTGTAAGCGATAGGTAAGTAGGAAGCGCTTGCTTGCAGCCTACGTCCCATATGTACATGCACAAAAAAAGGCCTTTTTTTTTGACTACCGGACTGGTTCAAAAGGGCCCAGGCGAGCGGTACCATGGATTCAAGGGCCTGACAGTGGCGATAATACAAATAGGGAAATTTGAAAACTTGGTGACCAACAGCAGTGCAGCGATCATGGGGCCACTCGGCTTTGTCTACGCCATTCTTTGGACATCTCAGGCGGCTGGCAAGGCAATCGAGGCACTTGTTCCGAGGGTCAGGTGGACATCGGCGGTACCGATCGGAAAGTGTGTGTGGGGGGAAGTGGGAAAAGGAGGCTATTCTTTTCTTGCCTGTCTTTGTAAGGATTAGACTTGTTCATCTTGGAATAAAGTTTCTGGGTCAGGGTCAGCTGTAGCACGTACGTCCAATGTACGTACCCTAGCCACAAACTCTAAACAGGGGGGAAGCGCAAAGGTGTGTGGTACGCAGCAAACAGGGACAGTTTTGACAGGAAACGTCGCAGTGAAGATCTCGTCCGGTGAGGATTCCTTACCTGCAGCTCGTGTGGCCAAATTGCGTTTTCGTAGGGTACAGGATGCAGGTATTGGCAGTATTAGACGAATGGAATGCAGTCGATTTGCGACCAAGGGAATTTTCTGCAGTGAGCCTTGTATACACAGCGTGGATTACTTCCCCGCTGCTACATACATGCACATACATGCTCAGCTACTGCATGTCAACGCGCATGCAGCGTGTCATCATGGCCAGGTTCTCCACACCCACACACCCACACGCACGAGTACACACCCGAAGACCTGCGGATTGTACTTGCGCACCTTGCTCTAGTGAGTTGCTGTGGTGTCCATCGTGATCTACAGCCATTGCGGAAAAGAGGTCCGCGGAGCCCAAGGCATAGGAAGGGTACCTGGTCTGTTCAAATATCCAGTTTCATCCAGTCATGCTTCGCCATGTATCCTTTAGGATGTGATTTGCTGCCTTTTCCTTTTGCCTTAGGAATGGCATGTGGCTCCTTCCCGAGGTAGTAAGATGTTGCCCCTGTGCACTCGTACCATGGGATTGCAGCTTGTCCTCGGCAGCTTGAGCAGCAAGACAACGCATCTACCGTAGTACATGGCATCAGGCCTGCTGATTTCGTGTATGCTGATTGTTAGGGATCATGCTTGGGCATTGTATTTGGCCAAACGGTGCTGGTAACCACGTATGCTATGCACTCCTGTCATCACATGCCCTATGTACGGTCCACGTATACAGATGTATGAAGTGCTGGCATTGTGATGCAGTCTTGTACAGCGACTTGGTTGTCTCATGTCGTGTAGTGTGTATCGTGTATCGTGTGAGCGTGCCGTCATGATGCCGCGGCAGAATCGACGCAGAGCAGATGTATCAGCAGGAAGAGACGTAGAGGTTGCAGAACAGATAGCACCAAAGGAATGGGTAGTGGTCTTAGACATACACATGGAAAGTTCCGCTCATGCATGCTCCTTGTGCTTGACAGCGCGGCCGGTACCATATAGTGCCTGAAAGACTTGTCTGGCGAGAGCATGACGTGATAGGCTTATCGTACAATTGACCCTTGGGAAGCGTCAGGAAAATCGACCAAGGTCACAAGAGAAAGATGAGGTGTTGTGATTCACACGTGGGTTGAATGTTGCAGTGACGGGTGTAGAGGTGCGCACTGCCGCCTGTGTTCTTGCACGTGACCGTCATGTCCACGGAAATGATGACGTCTGTATGCGCAAAATCGCTTTCAAATTGATAGTCAGTCATTGGCAGCAGCGGCTGACGGATTCTCGCCCCGTTGGTGGTAGGCCTATTAGTCCTTCGTCACCATCGATGTCAAACTTTCGCCAAAGCAACTCCACTTACGTTCTCGCCAAGTCTCGGTTCTCTTCTCCCCTATTTTGTTCTCGTTGCTGAGCCACAGTTTTGCATTTGGGTTTTCAGGCTCCCCGTTCCGAAAGCCTTCCTGCGTCATATGCAGGCCTCGATCACAGTCACACCACGCCCCGGCTCCCATCATCCCACGAAAACCCACTGTCTGACAGGCACATGTTCATTTGGACAGGTGCTGCAGGTACATGCCACTTGTTTCATGTGCAGACTAGTTCTGATGTCCTCCTGCTTCACAGGTACCTGAACATGTTCATCAGGCGTGCTATCAGATGCTGTGTGACCGCCACCGTTCCTGCTAGGAAGGTCGGGCATTGCAACCGGATGCATTTGGAACTATAGAGCATGTCACTGGTCACAGAAATATTGATAATGGAACTGTTCGGAAGCATAGGACAAGGCGGATAGGAGGCCAAGACGTACGAAAATTGAGGTCGGCATGTCTACAAGTCGCATCAATGTCCGCAAAAGGACCATGACAACGGAGACATCCACAATGCAGGAAAAACTGCACCCAGGCGGACTTGGCCGGAGCAATAAACCCATCTTTCAATTTTTTGGAGATGCGAGTGCGAGGTGCAAATCGCATACGCGATAGTATAACCGTGAAGAAGGAAATGGATGCATGACGCATCTATGCCTGTAACCCAATTAACGTTGGGTTGGAGTCCAGAAGTGGTGTAGCTTGGACTTGGTGAACCTCCGAGTCCGACGTGTTGGATGAAGCAGTCGCACGACTGCACGTCGGTCCCAAAACGGCCATGGCTCGTCCCAAGCAGGAAAAGTCGTTACACGAAGCCCACGTGTAAGGCGTATAGTTGATTAAGTAGCAAGAAATTTGGCAGGGTCGAGGTGGAGGTGTTCTTTAATGTCAAAGTGAGACGTGCATAGACAGTGAGGTGGAGGTTCGTACCAAGATGGTCGAGAGCATAATGTGCGCGTTCATGAATCAGACCACGATCATCATCTCGCCGACCCAGGACGATCACGATGTCTCCATAGCGCGCGGTCTTGTTTCTACATTCTTCGATGCCTTTGTCATTTAGGGTTTGGCATGCAGCAACGAGCATGCATAGGATGTATTGTTCCGCCGCCATACAAACCCTGCATTTTGCGCGAAATTCTCCGGGGAAGTACTCCAGAAAGACATTGCATGCAGTGCCTGTAATTTATTGAAGAGCCCAGAGGTAGCCAATTTGGCAAGGCGATGGGCGTCGTGTGACTCTTGACGTAGGTTTCAGGCCACAGGTTCGCAGCGCGAGAGTGGAGTTGCAGAGTCATGAACCTAGGAACGGGTACCAACACGGTGTAGTAGTCAACGTCCAAACAAGAGGCAAAAGCAGAGAAATGTAGTAGAGTATTGGTAGCTGGGGCCGGGGTGCTGCTAGGATCGGGGCGATCGATGATGGATCGAATGCTACAAGAAAAGACTTTTGGATTGCAAGCGGTGCATGTTTTCTGAACGGCGCACAGCGCATGGAGCAGCTGTTTCCGGCTGCGCAATGCGTTCACAATGCGGAGTATTGGTGACAAGCAAACTGGTTTGCATACTTTGACACTGGCGATGTTTGCGTGGCCGATTCGAGATGGACTTGACCCACCCTTTGTTCGCATTCGCCTTCAGCGCATTCGGTCTCCATTCCGCCTCGCCTGTGCCACGACTCAGATACCTAGTCGGCGGAGTGAGGCCCGCGGTCACGAGTAAGGCTTGGGCTTTTTCTCACAGGTACCCAGGGCCAAACCTCGACTGACTCGGACGGCTCTCTTTCAGGTGGACTAGATTCGGTACGGGACAGGGCGAAATGAGAGCCCGACGAATCGGTAGCCCGCAATCAAAGGGTTTCAAGTAACCCAACGGCCAGGGATGCGCAGGCCAAAGGCTGGCATTTTGACGAGGGCAACGGCGACTTTTGTCTACAAAAGCGTTGATGATTGACACCGGCCCAGACGGCATGTGCGCTGCCGGCGACCTTTGCGGGCGGTTGCGACAGCGGCCCGCTGCGGAGCTTCAGCACGACCTACAGGAAAACTACCGGAAAATCGTGGCGAATTAGCAGAGGGCGAGGGACGCGCGTTTATTCGTACCGTATACCGCAATCAGGCGTGGGTGGTAAGGGAAGGACGAGGGTGAGGAAGTGAAGGAGAGAGACACGAGGTGGCGTATAGAAGGCCAACAGTGGCACTTGGTTTGGGGTAACCCAACATACGTGATTCTGCCGAGCCGCCCAATATTGTAATCAATTCCCCCCACACCCCACTCGTAAACGGAAGTCAGACCAAGTATCATCACGAAGCCCGTTTGGTAGATGAGGCGGGTTGGGGCATATCTTTCGCGTCCGTTTTGCGTAACTTTTGTGAGGTTGGGCAAGGACGTGGGTATGAGGAGGCTGACCACTAGTAGGATTTCGGTAGAGCATACTTAGACTATAGACCAGGTGGATTTTTAGTGGTGCCTCTGAATCGCTCCCCGGTGCCCCCCCCCCCCACAGCGGGTCCAAACTTTGCTTGCTATCCGTTTTATTGTATGTAGGCATGTGTAAGTATGTACGTACCTGTGATTGCTCGTCGGGCTGCGCAACCCCGACTCATGGCCATCTATCTTGCCAAAGGTGGAAAAATCCCCACCCGCCCCATGTCCAGCCTGGCGACTGACTGGGTTGGCGCAGGCGACGACGTCATCCCTCAGGTAGCAAAGGGCTCTGGACCTGCGTAGACAAAAGAGATCGACAGCTAGCACGGATGCTGATCATGGCTAGGAGGGGCCAATGTGTCAAATGTCAAGCGTCAAGCGTCAACTCGTCGAGCGAGTTTTTGTCGGTGGCTTTGTGGCCTTGGTCGTGAGCATTTGGCCTTGAAGCTAAAATAAGAAAAAGTGAGGCTTTTGACCCAAATTCCTTTGGGCGTTTGCATCGTCATCACGTTTCCCAACGTCATGGTCCAGAGATAACAACGCCAACGTGACGTATCTTGAGAATGATGGTCCGCGCGATGGCGACATTGAACCCTCCTTTTTTGCCTCTTGCTTGACCAGGGGAGGCGGACGGAGCATATTTTTCCACGGCGCCCAGAGCGTAGAGTGTAAGACTTAGTCATTGACCACACTTTGGAGCGGCCGTTTTGGCAAGACTCCATCGACATGCTTGTATGTACATGTCGGCCTGAAACTGGAGGCAAGAAGCGGACTAGTCTGAGATCTGGCTGTCACCGGGAGTGCGGGATGAGCATCTTTTCTTGCCGGGCCAATGAGCGCTCGATAAGTTCATTGATGCCAGGTTCCGCGACGCAACTCTGGGTGGAGACGGAACCCTCTTACTCAAGTCCCCTCGCTACCAGCCTTATGAGATTGCTAGTCAGTGTCCTTTATCATCAGCGTCTCTGCTACCTGACCGGGTGACTGCATCCGCACTGCTACTGCTACTGCTGCTGAGCTGTTCAGATTCTGCAAAGTTACCCACGCAAGGTTTGACTACCTGGTCGTTTCGTGCGGCTTTGTCAGGCACTGCCATGTAACTTGCGCTACGTGACTCTCCCTATCAAAGCTGCGTCTTAGTCGCGGAACAGGCGGACAGACTGCCATCCAATCACGTACCTACACTGGCCGACTTCATCGCGGCAAACTGTCCTGCCACTGTCCAATCCCCTCAGCAATCCCGACTCTTGTACCCAAGGTCACTGATCCTGCCACACCCCCTACAATTAAACTCCCCGGGCGCACCTCGCTTCCCGTTGTCAACATCGTAAGTGCATATGCTCCCCCCTACAAACGATGTGGTGTGTGGCGACTGGGAGCCAGCTGTGGTGAGGTCGAAGGATTGTCTTGCAGCAAGCATGCGCAATGTATGTATGTCGGCTTTAGCTCACTACTGCTCATCAAGCGGTGAGTGTCTTTGCACAACGCAACATCTGGACCCCCAGTCTCGTGACTGGGGCGTACCATCAGACCAAACAGTTTACAGGGTATCTTGTTCGACCCCAAGTTGATTGCTATCCTACTGGTGAAACTATTGATACAATGCTGAGCGCATACACGCTACTACAAACAGTATACCCCTTAGCTCTGATACGTATACATGATTTTTTTGATTGCGATTGAGCGCATAAGGATACATGGAAATGCGTGAAAGACATTACTGTTAATGCGTAGCGATGCCATGAGACTACCGTCTAAAGATCAATGTGAAATGAAAGGCAGTGCCCTTTGCTGCGCTAGCTGGGGTACTGATCACCCGTTGCCTCGAATCCCAACTGTCAACCAGCGCCAATGTCCCATAACGCCTGAACCGTGCCCAAGAACCCCCTAGCCCATAGGAAAAGTCGACCATCGTGTCGAGGAAATGTTTAATATAGCTTGCGCTCCGGGAACACCATATCGTCGTATCCATTGGCCGGAGGTTGATGGTATCCTGTTGGCATGGGAACGTTGAAGTCGTACCCGCTGTCCACTCGCTGGATGGTATCAGATGACATGGAGGAGCTTCGACTGCTGCGTTCGCTGCTGTGGTGGAAAGATCCACCATAATTTCGGGACATTGAGGCCATCGGCATGGCGGGGTACGATGAAGGATAAGACGAGGCCGACGATGACATGGCTGAGATGCGCCTGTCCTTGCCACGACCTTTGATGCCCTTGTTCGAGTTCTTGTATAGAGATGCAAAGTACTCCCAGAGCTCCTTGTCTTCTTTGGACACCCAGTCGCCCATACTGATGGTTGCAAACTTTGTCGTAAGATATCTGAGTGTCGTGGCGTGGAATTTGTTTTGGTGTGACTGCGTTTTGTTAGTGTCTGATTGCAGGGTCGCGGTGTTCTCGGCAGTACACACCTTGAGATTACCGAGTTGAGTAAATTGCTTGCCACAGTCGTCAAGCTTGCAGGTAAAGGGCTTGATCTGCTGGTGCACAATCTTGTGTGCTCGTACATTGCCCCGCTGAGCAAAGGTTTTGCCACAGATATCGCAACTGTAGGGTCGTTCACCAGTGTGTCGTCGCTCGTGTGTCTGAACGTGTTAGTATGCTACGTGGACAGGTGGCAGTCGAAGAACTCACCTTGAGATTGCCTAGTTGCGAGAATGACTGTCCACAACCTGGGGCCTTGCAGTTCTACGGTCGAGGTTAGATCGGTGCAAATGTTTGAACGTGACAGTAGCCTTACGAATGGCTTGGCTCCAGTGTGAGCGCGGATGTGGATTTCGAGATGAGTCTTCTGGTAGAAGCTCTTATTGCAGTTAGGGACAGTACATTGGTAGCGCTTGCGAGGTTTTTGAGAAGGCTTGGTGGCGTCCTCCTGGTTTCTGATTAGACGGTAGGCTTTCAAACAGTGTTGAGTACGTACCTTAGGCTCCGCTGGCTCGGAAGGGGTGGTCTGTTTTGCTTGGATGGCCTTCATCAGAGTGTCTACATCGGTCGAGAAGTGAACAGAAGTGCCTTCTGTCGGGACAGAGTTGGAACGCTTAGCATCGGATGGGTAAGATGTTTCGCCATATATCGGGTTGGACTGAAGAGGCGATGTGCTTTCGGCCTTGACTAGAGGGTTGAAGAGATTTCGGCTGTCTCGTACTGTTGGAAGCTGCTGAACATCGGTCGATGGTGGGTAAGACACGGGGTGTGGGATACTCGACTGGTAGTATGACGGCTGTTGCATGGTGTATGGGTTCACCGACGTAGCGTCGTATGCGAATTGACCTGGCTGGTAGGGGACAGTGGTGGCGAGGCCGTTGGAAGAGTATAGAGGCATGCTCATGTCCATTTGTGTGGAAGTGGGCTGAAAGCTCCGGGTGACTGGCGCGCTGGTGGCGGCGCGCGAAGCGTCGTACTGAGGGATCATGCTAGAGTTATGCATGTTGGGCATTTGAAAGGGGGGTTCCCGTCGTTCTTGCCAAAGACCAGACTGATGAGATGCAACAACAGCGGCCATGCTAAGGGAAAGAAGCTGGTACCACAGAGCAGACGGTGAGGTGCTGAGGGTATAGTCCGCGGATGAGACGGGCGGGTGATAAAGCAGGAGAGAAAGTGGTAAGTACGGCTTGGGCCGGAGGCTTTTTTGAAAAAAGAGGGTATCAAGACGGCAACAGGGTGATGAGATGGAGATACAAGATCGGATGACGTGGGAGTATTGTAGATTTGTTCGATCGATCTGGTTGGGATTGGGGAGCCTTTTGGTCTACATATGTATGGGCCAGCCAGGTGCACTACCACTTGAGCATCCCGCAAAGCAAGGATGGTGATTGTTGTGGAGCCCGTGTGGCCTAGAGACTGGAGCGGACATGCTTGCAGCAGGAGAGACAAGGAACATCGCTCTCGCATGCAGGCCAAGCAGTGGTGGATGGTGGTTCTAGTGCAGAGCTGACCGGCAGGGGGCGCTATGGGGGGGTTACGGGGCACGACATGCGACCAGGATGTAGCCTCAGGGCAGAACCGGGGTACTATCCCAGGTGTGAGAACAGACCCATGGCGTCGCCGTCTCATGTGCAGTGTGGGGGTCGTCCCATCGAGGCCGCCCAAGCCACGCTCGATTGGGCGAAACATAGATCGCCATGGTAGCTCTCTCTCCAGAACCACGCACTGAATGGGGTGGGTGGACCATGAAAGAGGGTCAACGGCGCTCAGCGACTCTGGCACGGCTCTGACACACGTTTCCGGCGCGTGGTTGGAGTCGCATGAGGCTGTCGAAACATTGCCACCTTGTTTCGACGGTGGTGTGCGCGTTGGACCTCTCTGACAGGCACGGGAATTAGGTAGGCCTGGTCGGGAATCCCAGTGAGGATCATCGCCTGCAGGCTTATCGTGGCTTGCCTCTCGTCTTGGTGTGGCAGCGTAGTGTCGAGCGCGGCCCTCGGTGTGCCGTACAACCACACGTGGTTGCAGATTTGCGCTATTGCATCTAACACTGGCCGGCGTCGTGGCGGTCGACGCTTCTTCCCGGGGCGTTGACGGGACCGCATATGAAGCCCCCCTCGGAGCGCCAATCATGGGAGCAAGCGAATAAGCTCATCAGAGGACAGCCGCGAATTGCACGCCCGGGCTGCGAAGTACCTTAGGTAATCTGTAGTTCCGCCCGGACGTAAAGTCATTGTAACTTTCCCGACTGACGTTAGCTGCCTTTAGCTTGTATGGGAACCCCCGACTGTCATACGGGGCAGTGGATGGCCGTACCGCCCCACCTGGGCGCTAGGTCGAGGTCCCTGGCGTACAACGCCATCAGCGCGGATGCTCAAGGCATTGGTTGCGCAATTCAACTGTGCTCGACGCACTGGTCGGTGTTTGGAAGTTGGGTGTTTGCGCGGACAGACAAAGTTTTGGAACGGGGCAGCCGTGGAGGTGGGCGGCGTCACGTGCCCCGCGCCAAGCCAGGCTCCTCTCCTCGTCGCCCCAACTCGACTTGTTTATTCACGCCATACGGCAACTGTGAAACACGATATCCATCCCACGGCCATGGTCGGACGGAACCCTGCCCTCGATTCGGGTTAGCACTACGTCGAAATGCTTCTGCTACACCCTTCTATCCGCGTCCTGGCCACGTTTAGAACCTTCCTCAGGGCGTCAGTCGCAGTGGACAGACGCCGGGGGTGCCACAGACGATCAAACCCCCCATCGCAACCCGCCATCAGCTGTCTCCACCAGTGAACTCAGATCTCCCGTGGCGTTATCGTCGCCGACATGCTCTAGGGCCCCCGCTACCTGCCCGTCGACTCTTGCCTGGTGCACCGTCGCTATTGCGCGATTCAAGTCGCAGCCAACGGCCTCTAGTACCAGAGTTCTCGATCTCCCCCCTTACCCGATTAGCACGCCTGTGGCTTTTGCGGGTACCGAGATAGTCGCAGGCGATCACAAGCAGCCTGATTACGACCGTTTTACCATGACCTATTTGCAATCCCAGGCTAATGCTATGGACGCTCAACCATCTGCAACATCACTCTACTGGAGCATTGACGTACACTAAAGCGAGAGCTCTGACCGAGCACGGGATTCCGATATGCCGACCTTGCGCTCATACCAGCCCTCTACTTTTACTCACTGTCTGTCTGTCTGTGTCTGAACTAGAGATGGTGAAGCGTATGCGCGACATGCAACATGGACGCAGTTTCCTCGACATGTGCAAATGCCCATTTCGAGACGGCCACAGTGAAGCAGAGTCGCCATCCACATCATCATAACATGCACTCGAAGCTGCTTCTGGCATGAGGCCCCCCCCTCCCTCTCCCCTCACCTGTCCGCCTAGCCTCACCGTTCGTGTGTTGAGATGCGCGTGGGAAGTGGCAAGCCCCCTTTGACATGGATCCTGCACCTAGCTGCTGGCATTAAGATGTAATCTGTGCCACACGGGAGCCTTGCAGAGACCCCTTCACTGCCCCGATTAGCGAGGCGCTGCTTGGACCTCGGTGCTGGCCACAATGGCACCAAGCACAGGGGTCCCTATTGTCTTGACGGCTCTTCCTCTCAATTGCGTATTGCTGGCCCAGTGGCTATGACGGCTGTGGATGAGTGGCTGAATTTGTTAGGAAATTCAGCATCCCGAATGGTGGACCTGCAGTAGCCTCAAACATGCACTGGACTTATGGCGAGATGGCCTCGTCTGCCTCATCTCCCCCTTCTAGAGATTGCCGAGCGGCAGCAGCAGCAGGCCGTCGGCGGAGGCTGGAGAGCCGTTGGTGGGTAGTATACAGATGGCATGCATGTAGAGTATCGTGGCCACAAGCACAAGCACAGGACAGCGGTGTCGAGTGACATGGCCGCCCCAAGGACAGGATTCCTCGTCGGGGGCCGTGGAGAGGATAGGGCTGGCAGGCCAATTGCACAACGGCCACGGCCACGGCCACGGGCCCAATGAGGCATCATTGCGGAAGCTAGGGTGGCGCGAGGGCTCGTTGTGGTCAGCATCACGACAAGCCAAATGGACTTGATAGCGTGCAGTCGATGTTTCAATCATGCGCTGGTCCAAGCGTGGCGATGCGGACGGCAGCAGCGGCGGCGGTGCGCGGAACCATCGGCAAGAAGCCGCGGCCCTTGTTCGGGCAAATGCGACCTGCGATCACCCACTAGCCTGGCCGTCATCCTTGCAGAAAGGCCTCTGGGCAGGCTTGCTCACTCCCCAGGCGGGTCGCTCAAAGCTTTCCATTAGTTCATAGCATGCACGTCAGTCGTTAGGGCCATCTCTCCAGGGCACACGGATCTCCCACCCGCTGCGTCAAGGCGCACTGTTTGTCCTGTCAGGCTCACCTGGGTTAGACGATCGAGGCAGCGGCAGTGTCAAGTGTCCAAACGGACAGGCCCGAGTCCTTCCCCGCCCGCTGACGACGTGGGTGAACCATGTTCCCTGCCCTACTCCTACTTACTTGCACACACACACTTACACCCACACCCATACGCACACATACACACATTACATACAACAGTATGGGACAATGCGGTCGCCCTTGTCATGGTCGCATCTATCAAACGCATGCACTCCTCTAGGCGCCTCGAGAATGGCTCGGGTCAACGCAACCCCTCACCGCATCAAGTCAGGACGTAGTAGCAACAACCACGTTCCAGCCGGCAAGCCAAATGTCACCGCTCTTCTACCCCTCGTGTAGATTTGGCTCTCCAATGCTGTGCAGGTCAACAACCGCATGCCTGACGCCGTGCACACCGCCGAGGCCTCCTGTTGTGCTGCATGACCAATGTCAACCATGTCTGATCTCGCACCCGCACCTGTCTCGCAGTGCAGCGTCACTCCTCACCGGATGAGCTGGCGCAGGGAAGAGGCCTCGAAGACCTTGACCGTACTTATCCCTTGCTGCTTCCAACACTCCGGAACAAAGCCTAATTCCGACGTTGATCCGACCATGAGCATCAGAGAACAATGGTCCGGATAAATCCATGCGTCATACTACAGCAAAAACATGCATGCGTATATCTCGATCGTCTCTGCCGGCATCTGCATACATACATCGTGGACAGTCATGGGCTGTGCCGGCAGCAAGGAAAATTCGAGCATTACATTTGCTCAGGCGGGTAAAATCGAAGGTGGATTCCAGAAGGATTCAAGACGATCATAGGCTCGCATTCGGCTGTGTTGCCCCAATGAGTTGACTTATCTCGCCATTATGGGCATATAACCCACTCTCACCGCAAATATTCCAAGATGCATATAAGCGAGACAAGCGTCCCGGTCAGTTGAGATGCAATGCACGGCATCGTATGGTTATCGACCATATTGTTATGCGAGATATGGTAGTGTCATGCAGCTGTTCCCGCGACCAGTCCAAGGTCTGTTCGATGCAAGTTGTGCTGCATTTGCTGGATTCAAGGTAGACTGTTTCGCAGTAATTGTTTCGATTTGATCCAGGCTGAAGCGGGTCAGATTTTGCTTTGCAGCGGGCCGCAACGTGCCACAACACGTGGAAGGGATCATGGGCGCTTGCCTCAGGTAATCACCACGCTGACAGTCTGTTGTTCTTCATCCTTTTTGCAGTTTTTTTTCTTCTCAGGCCTCCTCTATATCCCTGCATCCAGACCCTTTGCCAACCTGAAGGTCGGAATCCATCTGCCTATTTAGCTCTCAACTCCTGCCCTCACCCTCGTCTTTAAGCTCGGAGGTTTATACCACTGGGCCCCAGTGTGCACGCAGTCCCGCTGCCCCATAGCGAGAATATATTGCATGGGTAGGGCCAAATGACTTGAAACTCGACCTGACGGGCCGGTTGGACGCAGGACTTGCAGCAAGCTTCGCGCTGACACAGGAATAGTCATACGTACTTGGGCTGAGGCCTCGATGCCATGCTGGTGTCTGTAAAGGAGGGACGATCACGGCTCGCGTAGAGTGTAGAGTACGATCCAACGTGGCGGTCCCATGTTGTGTGGGTTATTTTGGTCGTGTGGTGGGTGGCGCTGTTGGAATCTTCGCGACCAAGATGATCGATCCACATGATGGGATTACAGAGGTGTGGTGTGGTGTGTGGGTGTATGTGGGTGTGTGTGTGTGTGTGTGTGCCACGAGTCAGGTTGGCAGTGGAGTCAGATGTGTGTGTTCGTCTTTGGACAGAAAGACTGTGCTGCATGTCTGTCGGCCCATTGTTCAGGGATTTCTTTGTGCTGTACCCAGGACAGGGCCTCTGGATTACGCGACTACAAGCTAGCGCGCTTGGCGTCAAAAGACAGGCGCAGGTTGCATTCGGAAGATGACAATGACGAGTTTGTGTCACATCAACGAGACAGGCGCATGAGGGGCAGGGATTATGCGAACGAGGCTAACTTGAACAGAGCTGCGGTGCATGATCTGAAAATGCGATACCGATGTGCCTGAACGATCCGAAATAGCGGGACCGCGAACGATGGTGGGTGGGTGGGTGGAGAGGCAGAGATGGCGAGTACATTGCAGGCATGTCAGTATGCAGGTGTATGTCTACTTGCTGACATTTCAGTAATAGGTTAATTGATCCAGGACGAAAAAGGTACCGCGCTCGCCTGTCGCGGTTACTGGCCACGAAACCATGGGCTAAGTACAATCCTTCCAAATACACAGCAAGACTAGAGTATGCCGCGGTCATGTCTCGAGGCGCTTGCAAGATGGGAATTCAACCGTCACCTACGGCCTGTACAGACGTGTGCAGTACGGGCTAGTCAGTGCTTGCAGCGCAGGTATCAAAGAGATCGCCGAAGTGTATGTATTTTGAGGAGCCCCACCAGGGAGGGACCCTCGAGTCCCTGCTGTTACCTTTTCGGGCACGGTTATCACAGGATCCGTGACAGCATCCGATGCACAGCGCTCGAAAAGGAACAACAACAAGTGTGGTGTGGCATACACAGCATTTGTGTCGAGGCCAGGGCGGGGGGCCGTGCTCTTGCTGGGCAGAGGCAGAGGCAGAGGTGGTTTGGAACGAAAGCACTCTCGAGCGTGTACACGACGGTACTCTGCAACCATGACCAGACAGCCGTCATGACGATGCACGATCTCCCCGAAGACGATGTGCGGCAGATGGCGACGCAGATTGGCGAGGCGCTGTGTGCCTGCGGCTTTGGGACGCAGGCCGCGGCGTAATAGGACAGGTGCATATGGCCTGGCCACGGGAGGTGTAGGGGAGAGATGTGTGGTGCCACCATGCCGGCTACCGGCATCGCCATCCGCCAATGAAAAGCCACTCGGGCGGCTCGAATTGGTCGCCTCGAGCTTTGAACGCGCTTCTGCTTCCACTGTAGTGGTGATGGTGGGTAGTGGTGGTGGTGGCGGTTGGCTGGTAGGCAGGCACCACCCCAACGACACGGCCGGCCCCATATCGGCCTTACTCGCTCCTCCTTCCTCCGTATGCCCTTCAGTCTGCCACTCTGCCACCCGCTCCCCCACCCCGCCCCCCTCCCCCCCCCCAGCCGCCTGCCCCGATGCACTCGCAGATGCAAGAAGAAAACCTCAGATCTGTCGCGCCGCCCGTAACAATAGATCGATTGCGCTTAATTGGCCTGCACATGGCTCCAGGTACTCATCGGTGAGCGGCTCCCGCTTCCGCTTCCGCAATCCGTCAATCGCACCTACTGAGCCGTGCCTCTACACCTAGATCTCAGTAGCTCTGCGCCCATCTCCCAACCAGAGCCACAAACCACTCGTCTATCTCTATGGATTGTTCATACATACATACATAATGCCATCTGGCGCTGGCCTTGCGTGGGATTGCATCGACACATGCATTGACCTAATACGCAACACGCAATACGCAGGCTCGCAGGCGACGCCTCTAAGAGCACGTGCAGCTCATCATGGTGAGGTGACCATGAGGCCTGCGACCGCTCCAGCCTAGCCACCCACTCTCAGCCTCCATGTATGTTGTACATCACGAAACCGTCGACTACGCCTGGCGACGCTGGGCCCTGGTCCCCGCACCAGGCTCCTGCCATGCCGTTCAAAGACTCGACCTGTTTGATGATGAAAAGGGGTGTGGCTACGCAATCCCCACTCCTAACCAAGCCCTTCCTTGCCTGCAGCATCCTTCAAGCCTGTTGCTGTCGCCATCCTCTGTATCCCTTGTTCCCGCAACCGCTGCTCCTCTCAACGCCTCGCCAAAACACCATGGTTGTCAAGCCTCTTTGCCTCCGCAACCCTGGACGTGGCGCCCATGGTTGGCCACAAGCCCTTGTACGGAACATTCGATATCGCCTGGGATCGCGCCAACCCCGAATCCTTCTTGAGATCAGTAATCAGCCTTGCAAATCCCAAAGCCAAGACATATTGGTCTGACGCTTGTTCTATCACATCTCTGAACGGTGTGCAATTGCTGGGCAGTGTTTGAACCTTAGGCGACCATGACCCTTTCTCCATCTTGCGCCTTGACGATCGTGCTCTTCACAGTTAACATCCTTCAATATCTTGCTGCAGTAGATTATTAAACTATCGTTTTCGATTACCTCCAAACTGCAGTCAGCCCCCAAAATCATGCATCAAGCACGTGTTAGTTGCTCGCTTCTAAATCCCTCTCTCATCCTACCCACATAGCCATGCCAGATGTGGACACATCAAAATTACTCATCTCACCAAAATAGATGACATCAAACGTCGCACAAGAAAGCGGTACATTCTAGGCGTGCGTCAGTGTTCAAGACATGTGTATAGTGAAATTCTCCTACGTCTATCCAGATAAGGGCGTGTAGTATAATACCACTTTAAAATCTTAACAAAAGCCGCTAATTATGACACTACCCATGCCCATTGCCAAGCCAACTATTGCGTTCCTCCATGTGACGTACTATACATGCTCCATTTCATCCTACCCGCACGTACTCACCTTGTTTGCCCTCCTCAAAAAAATCCATGCAACGCAAACTCGCCTCACCTTGCAATACGCAACACCAGACACTTCCCAGCTACTTTTTTTTTTCAAAAAACATTCTCCACAATAAGACCGTAAAGCCCCTCAACGTGCATAACCCGCCATCCCACTTTTCCGAATTCAGAATACGAGGTACTTTCGAGCCCCCAAAACCCGTATCGCCCGTTACACAGAACACCGAAATGGGCACACCTTTTACCCACTCTCAAACCTTCAGCCTCACATTCGCCATGTACACATAGACCAACCATATATGCGGTCGCTAATTGTCTCCAAAAGTGGGGAATCATGGCAACGCAGGAAAGGGAAAAAAGTGGGGGTTTTCTCTTTCTCTTTCTTACCCTACATTTCGGGCGGGCGGGTATAGGGAAGAGGATGCCGGACCTTGTCCCTTGTCGCTCCTTCCTTCTCGCCTACCCCCTCCCTCCCCATCCTTTGTATACTCTACCGTCCCCCCCCCCCCTTGTAACTATCCTGCATACAACATACATACATACATAAATACATACATATAGCGACCAGTTATTTTTCTTCCCTTGCCTCTTGCATGTCTCCACCTTTTGCTTCCCTCAATAACACCCGTGGTTTCGATCGCAATCAGCCGCCCCGCCCACACGCATCGTATGCCTGCATTTTCTCCAATCGGAAAGATGCAGGCGTATGATGCGTGTGTGCGAATCGGGCTGTCATGGGGAGGGGGAAGAAAAAAGGGTAGTATGCGGAAGTGCCTTGTTTAGACCGCTTTGGATTGCGACTGCAGAATGGAGTGGTTTCATGTGTTACATGGGGCGGGGGAAGGGAGAGGCCAGACGATGAGAAGGTGAAGGATTCTTAGCCTGCGCTGCGTGTCACTGCATCGAACGTTCGATTCGGAATGTGGGGGTTCTTTTTTGTCGTTGTCGTGGGGTTTGGGGGCGGGATTTTTCATCAGAAGGGCCCCTTGGTTGCTGTGAAGAAGGGATTGCGTGGGTGCATCGACTGATTATTTTTTTTCTCGGGTTGTTTTTTTTTCATGTTCCCTGCGTGGAATGTTACTTTGAAATGAGGATCCGGGGAATGGGAGGGGTTTGGCGTTGGATTGCGGGTTTGTAATGGGTGCTTTTTGAAGGGTTTGGGGGGAATCGGGGCTGTTATGGCGTTTGAGGATTGACGGGGAGCGGGCGGATGTATGTATATTCTAAACGGGAAGTTTAGAGAATATCATCGATACGAGGAAGGTGGCTTGTTGTTGAGCTGAGGTGAGGGGTTCGGAGTTATTTGCCTCGGGTGATTGAGAGCTGGATATGTTGGTCTCGTCTATATGTAGATGGGTATACGTAAGTCAAAGTGCTGCTATCTTCATTTGTCATTCGGAAATCATTCATATAGAATATGCGACGTTTAGTTGTCCAAGCAGTGCTTTAGTGATTCGTTCTTATTCCAACATGTCACTTCACTGCGTTTTCTACCACGCATACAGTGCTACCGTACAAATTGTACCCTACCTTCACTGAACCCTCTCCGATAACTTGTTACTTGACTTAGTTTTATCTGTTTTCTGTAGTTGTAGCGTATCGAATTAATTATCTCAGAAAAGAATGGCAGGCTACATCCTAACCTGCCGGAATCGGGTATCAAAAAAATGACTTTGCAATCAAAGTAAAAGGATGCAGATGAGAAGCTGGCATAGAAATCTCGGAGCTTCGGCTCAGAAATTTACGTCAACAAGATCCTGCCCTCAGACTGAGCCCTCTCTCATATTCCGCAGTTTTCATGACATCAAAATTTCAACCCACAAAAGCGCTATGTTGAAATGCGATCATCTTGATCCCATTGCGCGGGCCTCTAATACCCAGTCATCTCACTAGAAATTCATAAGCGACATGTTGAAAATCTTCATTCTAGACTTAGTGCCCACGATGTCTCATATTTTGATATACATGTACTCATAATAATGTACTACTATCACTTCACTTCCCATTCACATCGAACTTTTATGAAATACTGGCAACAAATATATCGGTCCACACGAAATCCAAAAAGACAAACGCCAATTTCACAAATCTAGCCTAACAGTTCTGAGCAACGACTTCAATAATTTAAGTAGTTTCCCTCTTATCGTATTCCATAGCACGAGTAGGACCTGTCTATTTTTGCGACGAAATTAATTTCGTATACTGGACGCCAAATATAACAAATAATTGAAGCCATGAAATGCTGTGTGATGAAAGAATCTATAACAGATTCTTCCTAGTGACGCTAGTCAATGTTATTTGTGTATTGGATCAGGCCTACATGTACAATAAAGCGGTTCCGATAGATCGATAACTGCTTTATGGGCTAGCTTTCTTATTAAAATGGGCGTGAAACAAAGAGAATGCAGAGAAAGCGTAGTTAGTAAAAATTTCCTTAAAAATAATTGTGTAACTATATTTAATGATACATGACATCTCAAGTAGCCAAATACATAGCCGGCTCGGAAATTAGTTTTGCAGAAGTCAATCAAGGAGAAAAAAAATTCCAAGCAAGCGTCTTCGGCACTAAAACCCAAAAACCTCTTTCCGCGATGTCGAAAAAATCGACTTGCGCGGTACACACAAATAATAGACACGGAAGCGCAGACAAGCAAGGCGGATATACCAAAGTATGCAGACAACTGTCTTCTCAAAACATTGCGTTGTCATTCACTAGTCTAAAACCGGCCATTTACCTATGTTCGTTACGGAAAAAAAAAAACGGCAATTCCGAATCCGTCGAGCCGATTTCCTCATTAAGGTAAGTAAATCGACCGCGCCCCCCGGACCCAACGTCCAACGTAAGCCGAATCGTGGATACCCGTTATTATATATCCGATGACTATGTGCATGGAAAATAAGGTTTCCGGGTAAAGGAAAAAACATAATCACACGCGTGGCTTCCATGCAAGCAATTGGATTTTCTGTCCGTGACAGAAAATTAAAGTTTGAACACGAGGGGGAGGTGTCGACGTAAGCTTTTTTCTGGGTTCTGACATGGGGAAGTTAGCGGGGATGTCATGCAGTGAAATTATTCTGGGTAGCGAAGCTGATTTTATGCAACCTATGTTTGGAAATCTTGTAAACAAACCAGTGAAGATGAAGAGAAAAAAAAAAGGCCACTCCAAAGTACACACATACACACAATCGCATTAGAGCCCAATTGAATGGTATACAACAATTGCTTGCTATGAATCTACGTAATCTAATCTTCTCTATCCTGCCCCCCCCAAAAAAAAGCAGAACGTTACTATTGCTAGTATGCCTCTCTCTCTCTCTCTCATCAAAACACCAAAACACCCCGAAAATGATCAAAAGTAGCCTCCCAAAAGAGACCAGCTCTTGGAGAAAACAACAACAACAACAACAAGAAGCCGCCCCCTCTATCATGTCATAAGCCATATACACACACACAAAACTCTTGTACAAACCACATATAGTAGACACAAAAAACCACACACACTCCCCCAAACGACTTTTTTTTTTCGACAAAACCTTTTTAACTGTCGACGGCCATACCAGCATTACCGCACTCAGGCCCCCACATATCTCCCACTCTGAAGCCTAGGGGAAACGGGTCCTCCTCATCCACGACGACCTGTCTGTATCCCGTGATCCAGGCGCGGCCCCTGACACGGGGTAAGATAGCGTCGTAGCGGCCAACCTTGGTGGTGCCCACGATGCTGCACTGAAACTTGGTGCCAATGATACTCTTGTGGGTAAAAGTTTCGCCAACGGCCAATTGACCGCGTGCATGCAGGACTGCCATGCGCGCCGAGGTACCGGTGCCGCAAGGGCTGCGATCGAGGCGGCCAGGCGACACGACGACCGTGTTGGTGGCTGTCTTGACTTTGGCGGGGAGCTCATCATCCGGCGAGCATGATGAAACAAGCTCGACATGGACAGGCTCTGTAAACTGCATCGTCGACACGCCGCGGATCCCGTTGTTGAGCGGATGCACCGGCTCGTAGATGTCTTGTACGCTCTTGCGGATGGCCTCGCCAATGCGAATCAGATCCGCACCGTGTTGGTGCGAGATGCTCAGGCCTACGGCGTCAGCGGAGACAATGGCGTAGTGCATGCCGCCCCAGGCTACGTCGACGGAGATTTCGCCAATGCCGGGCACGCAGACGGGCACATCGAGTTCGTAGACAAATGAAGGGACATTGTCGAATTCCACGCTGAGGCACTTGCCGCCGGCGCAGCGGGCGCGGACGCGCACAAGCCCCGCTGCTGTGTCGAGTACGACTTTGGTCTCGGGTTCCTTCATGGCGATGCGGCCAGTCTCGAGTAGCACTGTCGTGACGCAGATTGTGTTACTGCCGCTCATGGTTGCATATTCATCGCTTTCGAGGGTGAGGAAGCCTGCGTCGGCTTCTGGGTGGCACGGTGTGAGTAGCAGGTTCATACATTGCGAGACGCGCCCTCGTGGCTCTTGCATGAGTAGTTGTCGATAATGGTCGGCTTTCGTCTCAAAGTGCACCAGCTTTTCGTACATGGTGTTGCAGTGCATTGGGTCTGGTATTCCGCTGATAATAACGTCGCCGATTTCGCCCTCGGCGTGCACGCATACTATCGAAATGGGGAGGTCGGGTGTGGTCAACATCGTGGGTGGTAGGGTGTATGTTTGTGTGTGTGTGTGTGTCTGTATGTGGGTGGCGACTATTTGGATTAGGGTTGGATATGTATTTATATAGGTAGTATGTGGTGTTGGTGGATGGTCAGCCTTATATGTAATTGTGGAAAGTAGAGCGCCAAATGAGGCAATTTAAGAGCGGTCAAAACACTATAGGCCACGAGACTTGCCGATGAGGTGAGATTCTAACTTTTTTCCAGAATGTCGCAGTCCGACGATCATCCAAATCCGGAATCCGAAACTACTCGGTGTGACTTAACCCTATCCCAATCAGTCCCTGCCACATCATTCCAGGGGAAACTACTATGCGGTGTGTTTATACTGTTAGGAAAGTTGCGCATCGGCCAAGATCAGCAGACGCGTATCTTTCCTCCAATCCCCAAAGGCGGGCCGGAGTAGGGCCATTTCCCACGTTGCCTGAAAAAAATGGTCCGAGCCGGTTTCAGGTCATCGTCGTCCAGTCAAAAGTGTGTTCGAGTCGTGGGCGGTCAATTAGGTGCTAACCTCATTACAATTATTTGGTCTTGACAAGAGAATCTTTGCCGATTCCCCGCCATATTACAAGTCAATCCCGCTACCCCGAGCGAGACCATTATACCCAAAATTTCCGATGTAACAGCGAGGGCGAAGAATGTTAATGTACAAGCGAAAAAAATGCCCCCAGTGCATGGCCGATGACGTATGGGCCTGAATCGCCTACTAGACCCTGGCACCCCATAATCTCATTCGTAACGACATTTCTAAATTCTTTGCCAACGTGTCAATTGTCTTCTCTCCATCTTTGCGCCTAGCGAACTTTTTTGGGCTCGTCGGATGAGTATGTGCGGTCGTCGCTGCCACCCTCGACTTCCAGGACCATCTTGTCAACGGCTTCAGCCTGCTTCTTCCACTCGCTCTGGCACATTTTGAGTTCTTTCTGGAAGAGCTCGTCATTGGGCTTCCTGTAGCTTCCACCCAGACGGTCCCAGAGAGTGGTAAACTGTCCGTAGTTGTAGTTGAAGTACAGGTGGTGCATGGTGTGGCAGGCAGCTCCATTAATAATGGCCGAGTTGTGCGCATACTCGCCGTCATGAATCAAGACAGTCCAGATGTTGACAGTAACAAACAGGAGGACATAGGCAAACTTGGACAGCGGGAACAGGAATGGGAAGATGTGGTAGGGCAGACCCTGGGCATAGCCGTCCAATGGGTGGAAAGCGTGCGAGGCATAGGGAGTAGGCATGATCCACTTGTGGTGTGGCTTGTGGATGTGCTTGTAAATCAGAGGGTGGTGAAGATAGCGGTGAATCCAGTAGATGAGCGAGTCAGTGAAGAAGAGGAAAAACGGAAATTGCAAGTAGTTGTACCACAATCCTGGACCCTGGTCGACCGTATCGTATAGCTTCGAGTACCCACGGACCTCTGCAAGGAAAAAGGGCACGGTGAAGATTGCCATGATGGGAAAGGCAATGTTGGCCTGCTTCATCTCAAGCTTAATCTGGTTCTTAAGGTATCGCGGGTGGTTGAAGGTGCTCTTGTCGAAGATGAAGAAGTAGGAGGCGCTTGCGAAGATGTAGTAGACTAGGACGCCGAAGAGCCTGTAAGATTGGAGTGTAAGCAGGGTATGTACCATGTTGATACTAGGATGCATGGGGGAGATAGAGAGGTGGAGAGATAGAGAAAACATACCATGTAATGAGATACAGGGACAGCGCCTGGCGCCGCCAGTCGTCGCGGGCCCATTGACTCATGTAGGCATACTTGGATGGCGTCGTGGAGAAGAACTGCGTGGCGGGCTCATACTGCCAAGTCGCGTGCGGGCGAGCATAGGCAGTGGGCTCCTCGCGGATGCTGGAGAGAGTGGCATTGGCGATTACGGCGGCTGGATAGGCAGGTAGAAGTTTGGCATAGAGGGGGTCGAAGATGAAGGTGTCTGCCACCTCGAGGACAACGTCCATGGCTGATGTAGGTGTGACGTGGGCAGTCCCTTAGTGGGAGGATAGTCAGGTACCGAACAAGTGCGATTCGCCGTTGGCTCTAATGGAAGCGGGCTGCGCGCGACGAAAAACAAGGGTTCAAGGTGGTTGAAGCAGGCCAGATATCGGGATGACAAGACGACGACAAAAAGCAAATGGGGAAGAGGGAAAAAAGGCAAAAGAGCGCACAGGATGGCGATTCCAAGGCTGCGCGGGCGTAGCAATAATAAACGGGTCGCAGCGACGACTTTTTCGGCTCAAGGCAAAGCGGCCCTGGGCTGCCAGGATTCCATCTTGACTGCTTGTAAATCACACAACCGCCCACTAGGCCTGCCAATCAGCGCTGCCAGCTGCCTGTTTAGAGTGCCCTCACGTGATCTCGCATCACAATCTCGCAGTGCGGAAATGAAACATCCGTTGAAGCCGAGAATGGGCTGACCAGGGGCAGCGCGGCATTGCCCTTATCAGATCTTCTCATCCGATCCTCGGAGCATGCTCGGATGCCTCACCACCCGCCGACACGCCACCATGGCGCTGCCACTTATAAACAACACGCGTGCCGCCGTCTAGACCGCTGTGGCTGGTGGGCGGCTGTCGTCGGCAGGAAATAATCATTCAGCAGAGCACATTGTACGCGTGCATATTCAATGGTTGCACTGTAGAATACATTTCTTTGCTCGACACATTGGGTCAACGTAATGGACCCGCTATGCACATCTACTTCGCCACAATGCTCACTACATCCTCATCAGCCACAACATGGCCCAAGCCCACCTTTTGTGGCACATGTCGGGCGCTCGCTCCCCACACCAATGCGTGCTTGAATGTCTCCTTGAGCGTCCGGTGCACCTGGTCGCAAACATCCTCAATTGTGCTTCCTTGGCGCACAATCAATGCCTCTGAGAAATCCGGATCGCATCCCTTTCTCTTGGTGTAGATTCGGATCAGCCTCAGCTCTTCCCAACACCTGTCCACCACGTCTTGAATGCCCAGGTCCAGTTCGCAGCTCATGACTACCGTATTTGGCTCGCGTGCTAGTTCGTCCAAGTGCGGCAGGCCAATGCTGTCAATCTTGTTGTACACATACAAACACTTGATGTACTTGCGATGGTCCTTCATGATTGTGTCGATGAAGTCATCAACAGTGACATTCTCGTCGCGCACTAGGACTTCGCAGTTGAGCATCTTGTAGTCCTTGAGAATGTTGTACACCATCTTCTCGTCGATATACTTTGGCGGAACCTGGAAACTAATCTTCATGCCGCCGGCCTTTTTAGGCTTGAGGTAAATGTTGCTGCCATGTCGTTAGCTTTCTTCACACCGCGCCTTCATAACCTAAACTTACGGCGGTGATCGGTTCAACCGGATCCCTACGGCCTCCAATTCGGCCTCGAGCAACCGCCTCTGCTCCGCCTTCTTGGTAGCATCGAGAACCATGCAGATTAGGTCACTCGTCTTGGCCGCACTAATGACTTGTCTTCCGCGCCCCTTTCCTTCGGCAGCGCCCTCAATGATACCCGGCAAATCCAGGACCTGAATTTCCGCACCACCATACTCGAGCACACCAGGAATGGCCGTGAGCGTAGTGAAAGCGTAAGACGCAGCTTCAGACTTGGTCTTTGTGATTCTCGAGAGAAACGTCGACTTTCCGACCGACGGGAATCCAACAAGGGCTATACGGGCATCACCTGATTTCGACACATCGAAACCACTTCCGCCGCCACCACCTGCGCCCGCTGCGGGCTCCAGCAATTGTGCGCGGAGACGAGCGAGTTTTCTATACAAAAACTGTTAATAAATCCCATGTTCTTGTCTGTGAATTTCGCTGGTGCCTTGCCCTTTGAGTAGACCAAGATGATATTCTGTGCGTCCATGTCAGCACGTGACACTGAATTGTACGCGGGTGTGAAAACATGCATAACGAGGGGCAATCGCCATACCTGTAGCCTTATTTTCTATGCACACAAAGTCAGCATTCCATTTCTTATTTCCGGTGGTGCAGATCGCAAGACTCACTCTGCGTCCTCCGCATCTCCTCCTCAATCCTGTTGGGGGCAGAGTTAGCTCAAGAGCCACATCAAAAACCTTGGAGGGGTCTTGTCCCACTCTTTGATCTTCTCTGTGATGTTCACCATCTTGGCGACCTTTGCTCGGTTTGTGCACTCGGGCTAGAGAGAGAAGGACTAGGGTGAGGAGGTAACTATGCCGCTGTACTTTGTGTGGCGGCTGTAGTCCAGCAATGTCACGATGGGAAAGGTTTGGTGTTGCAGCCAGCGCCCTCATGCCCTGAGCCATGGCTTGTTTAGGTTTAGCGCAAATCTTTTCTGTCCAGCGACTGCAAGATGCAGTGCGTCATGTACAAAGGGTGCAACCAGCAAATGAGCAAAGATACGGCAAAGACGGTGCAGAAGGGTTAGCACCGGTAGCTAGGCTCATAGTTCGCCACGTTTTTTTTTCATTCCTCTACCAGCTGGACCCTTTGCAGACTGGAAAACAGCAGTCTACGTTCGCCACGCTTATTTCGTCAGCATCCGCTGAATCCACAACATTGCATTCTTCTTTTTTTTCTCTTCTCTTTCTAAACGCTTCAGTTTACTGTTATCGTTTCTCCTATTTCAAAGATGCCATTCGGGCCTCCCGATTCGTGGCCCGACTCATACCACAATGTAATACAGTACCACTACGCGCAGTACGACAAGGCCATTGCATCTGGAGAATACCAACCGGTTGTGTTTCCATGGGCATTTATCGACATGCTAATGGTCACCATTTACCTTTTGATTCCGCACCAGAACCGGCCGTGGTTGAAAAGATGCCGGTTCTTGGCTTTTGCATGGATGCTCGTGTGTGCAGTGTACAAGATGAGATATACGCTGATGAGAGGGTTGGCACCAGCACTGGTTAACGGATTGATTAACTCGTGGATGACGATATGGGTATTTGCGATACTCGTGTGCAACGATGCCCAGACGGACTTTATGAGGATCGAGAGAACCACGGGGGTGTTTGGATCGAGCAAACGTAGTCAAGTCAATGGATCTTCTGAGGCAAAACAGACAGACGATCACAAGACGGCCCGAGACGACGTCGTCAACAGCTCAACCGGCCCAAAGGATCGTCACGGCGAATTCGCGTGGCAGCCCTTCCCCCTCAGTCCGATGCTGGAGCGACTAGACTGGGTCAATGACATCCTGTACAACTTTCGCGGCATGGGCTGGAACTGGCGCATCTCGGCTGTGCCTCCACCCCCAAAAGCGATTCAGGCCCAGCTTCACCGCAACTCAGGCGACATTGTGCCGAAGCACTCGTTTAAGACGCACGCAGGCCAGGTGAAGCAGTACGCGACGCGCGAAGAGCTCCTTCGCAGCAACTTCCGCACACTGGCAACAGGCTACCTAGCCCTTGACATCATCAAAACGACTATGATGCACGACCGTTACTTTTGGGGCTACATCGATCACGACCCGCCATCCTACTTGCCCTCACTAATTACCAGCTCGCCACACATGACTCACGCATACCGCATGTTGCTCTCGATGCTCGGCGTCAAGTTCGCCCTGCAATGCGTCTTCGCCCTTGCGCCCCTCTTCTTCAGCGGCGTCCTGTCACCCTCGCTACTCGGCGCCCGCGCGGAACCATGGATGTACCCGGATACGTGGGCGCCTTACAGCGTCGTGCTTGACCACGGCATCGCCGGCTGGTGGGGCAACTGGTGGCATCAGACGTTCCGCTTTGCGTTTCAAGAGCCCAGCCGCAAGCTCTGTGAAGTGCTGCGGTTGGATAGGAAGTCTAAGGCGGCCAAGCTGCTGCAGTTGCTGATTGCGTTCTTCCTAAGTGGCGTCGTGCATGCGAGTGGGAGTGTGACTTGTGCGGGCGACACGCAGCCTCTGCAGGGTCCCATGGCATTCTTCTTGCTCCAGGCTGGTGCTATCTTTGTAGAGACTTGGCTCACGCAGCTTGCGCGTGCGGCCGGCATAGGACGGGGGTTACCTGGGTGGCTGAAGAAAACTTGGACCTTCGTATATGTCCATGTATGGTTCTACCATACTGCTCATCTGCTGTGCAATGACTTTGCAAGAGGCGGCATATGGCTCTTTGAGCCTGTGCCAATTTCGATTCTCCGCGGCGTGGGTCTGGGTCCTGACAAGCACGATGGATGGTGGTGCTGGAGTGGTCAGGTAATTCGTTGGCATGCCGGGGAGACGTGGTGGAAGAGCGGTCTGACTATGTGAGTTTGGGCTTGTCATGGTGTTCCTAGATAAGACGGAATGAGCAGTGGAGTCCACTCTTCCGTTCTCTTCATTTCTCTCGTATAGACAGTACCTTTAGCTAGACGTAATACTTTTGTCAAGTCATTCTCACATCATGACTCTGTCTCTCTGGAAGTAAGCAAGCGTCTAGAGCACAGCCCTTTCAAGCAACCCAATTAGTCAGCACAGCCATAGTACTGTAACCCAAAGAATCCCTCTAGGTGTCGAAAAGGGTTCAAAAAAGGGGCGGTAAGCGTAAACAGATGATAAGGCTAAAGTATGTGTACCAAGACGGACAACGGTAATGCCACTAGTCTGAAGCACTAGCCTCAGACGCAAGCCTGAGGCGAAGAATTCGGCGCTTCCCCCCACCACCGAGTCATTCTGTTTCGAATTTTGGAAAAGAAATAAGGAAAAAGGGACGGATGTGGGTAGTGAGCGACGTGTTACACTGAGAAAAACCAAGTTTGACACGTGAAGATATTTGGAATAGAGAAGTAATCATCGGAATTAGTGGGATGGAGGCAGGAAGGCATGAGGGCATGCAGCTGACAAAGCAAACAAGACCAACAATACAGTCATGCGGCGCATTGTATACATGCAAGCCATGCCTCCTTAATTAAAAGGACATGTAGAAATGAATTCTGTCCCGGATACATGACTTGGAATGGATGCCAATGACAAGAAGACGTATGCCGTAGAGTCTATTACATGAAGCCATGTTTACACACAGGGTAAACGGGTAAAAAGGGGTAGGCCAAAAAAGAGATATGCGAAGATCTACAAAAGCGACAGTCGGCAGTAGTAGCAGCAGCAACACCAGCGGCAGCTATGCAAGTTTGGGTATCGGAGGTACAACCACAAAGAAAAAAGAATAATAAATACTTACGGCAGGAACGCAAGATCTAAGAATAGGAAAAGGGAATAGAAAAGGCAAAAAAAAAAGATACAGGAACCGATAAGCGAGGCAGAAATAAACAAACATTAAAATCTTTTTGCGTCGCCGCCGAATGGTCTAGTGGGATAAAAGAGGAAAAAAAAAGCAACAGGCATATGTCATGATGCGCTCGCTCGGTTTTGTAAGACGAAAAAGGACAAAAACAAAAGAAGCCCGCAGTCCAGACCCTGTAAACTCCGGTTTGCATGCCGCTAAAATTCCAAGTCGTTGCTGCCTTTTTTGATTTATGCTTCACCTTGTTTCGTAACTGCGTGCAATTCGAGGCTCAGGTGTTGGCTCCGATTGTCGCTGGTTGTGAGTTCACCTGTAGTGTAGGTGTAATGGGATATGGTGGATATGGATCGGTTTGTTGTGGTGAGTCGATATGGTGGCCATCGTCTTGGGTCTGAGGCCGGGAGCCCGTATCAGGGCCAAGGTGAGGATCTGGGATTTGTATGTCAAGCTGCGAGCAGAGAGTTAGTTGAAGTTGAACTCGTTTAATTTTTTTTGCTTTTTGGGCGGGGTGCATGCATACTGTGAGGTAGCCGGTCCGCCTTAGTGGGATAATTTTGACGGCTTCTTTTGCACCAACATTGTGATTCCAGTCATCTATCCACCTCTCGAGTTGAGCCAGCTTTTTCTTGACACCTGTGAAGCCAGCATCCTCCCATAGCCACAAGGTAGCAACACCCATGACGGTGTCGAGACAAGCGCGGAGGGTAAATGGGTCAAAGGCCTCGGTGAGATCATCGTTGATCTTCTTGATCAGTATGCGAAAATCGTCCTCGGTGACGAGGGGATCCAGAATCTCGGGATACAAGTTGGCAAAGGTTGGGGCGAGGTCGCCTTTAACCATCCAATCACGCTTGATGCGGATGATGCGGGTCGTATTGTACAGCTCCGAATCGAGTGGGACATGTGGATTGGGATGAGGGAAGCAGGGGTGCGAAGGACCCCAGGGAAACTCGGAGGCGGCATCGCCGTCTTCTTCATCATCGTCGGCGACAGAGGCTGATGGCCTGGAGCCCATTGAGGAGCGTCGGGAGCCGGGCAGCGAGGCGCGCGACAGGCCTGGTTGATGAGGACGGCCAGCCTCTACGTCCTTGTCGGCATGCTGGGCGGCGACAGGCTCTGGCGGCATTGCAGAGCTGGGCGACTGCAGGCTTCGAGGTAGAGGGCGAGGCAGACCGATGCTGGTGCGGGCGCTGGCGGAGATGCTGTTGTCGCCCGTGGAGCGTTCGACGGCGAGGGAGCTTGGCACGGGACTCTGACGGCTAAGACGCTGCTGGGGGAGCGTCAGAAGCGGATACTCGTCGCGGACGTCGTCTGGGGCAACAGGGGCGTCTGCTTGGATGGGTAGATTCGGGTAATAGTCGTCGGGCGGGGGGATTGGAGCTGGAGCTGGAGCTGGAGCTGGGGCTGGGGGCGGGTTGTGTATTTGGAGGGCGCGCGGAGAAGAATTAACTGGGTTCCAGAGGCGGGCGGCAGGCAAGCGCGGGGGGCCCTGGTAGAAGGAGCGCAGGTTGATGTTGAAGATGCGGTTTGTTAGCGACCAGCGGGCAGGCACTGGCGACGCAGGAGGCGGCGGGTAAGCAACGGGGGGCGAGCGTGGAGTCGTCGTCGTGACTGTGGATGGCGTGGTGATGGCGGTGATGAGTAGCGGTTCCTTAGGGGCCCCAAGTCACTGTGGTCCATGCTCTCGCCTGCATGCGGCCTGCAGCGTGACGGACACCAGCGAGCAGCAGCGAATGAGAGGGAGAACAAGGAGGGGTGGGCGAACGTCGCAGACGAGACCAAGGGCAACGGCGGGCGAATGGGACGAGTGAATGGGCCGGACAGCGGTGGAGATGTGCCAGCAAGGTGCGGGTCGAGGGGACGTCACGGGGACCGACGACGGCGGCGGCAGTGGATGGAGAAGGAAGATGGCGAGCAAGGGAGCAAGCAAGAGGGATGAGTGGAGGAACGAGGCGAGGGAGGTCGAGGGAGAAAAGGCGTGTGGGAGGGCGTTGGTAGTGGGTATGTATGCAGCTGTTTAGAGCCAGCAGGACGTCTCACGAAACCCGACGGTATAAACTTTGGCCCTGCATCCACACCAGGCCTCGGTCACGGCAATAAGAGGACGAGCGAGGGGAGAGCAGCAGCGTGTAGCGTCTGCAGCGGAGGGGGGAGGGGGCGCCGCTTTGTCTTGTAAGTAGATGAAATACGACACCAACGTCAGGCCTGCGGATTCCCCAAGCACCGCGCCCGCTCCTCCCGGCGACTCTTGGGCACCCCCCCCCCCCGTCAGCGTGGCCATGTTCGCCGGCGCAGGACGTGGATGGCATGTGGCTCGTGTGCCTGCTGGAGGGCGGAGGGCAGGGCAGGGCTTCACGCAGCGCAGCGCAGAGCGAGCCTGTCTGTGTGTGTGTGCGCACAGCCGTCAGCCGTGGGCGTGGACGGGCGTCGACGCAGGCGGGCATGGACGGGTAACCCCTGCAGCATCGACGACTGTGCCTGCATTACGCCCGTCATTCACTCTTGCGCCCACGCGGCTCGATGCATCCAGCCCTCCACTGCCTGCCAGACTGCGGGTGCACAGTGGACATGCTTAGATGCCCACATATACGCCCGCTTAACTACTACTTCTACCAGCCTCGGGACAACACCCACCGCATGCTTGCCTGCAAACAGCCCTCCCACCCGGCCACTGTGCTCCCTGGTTAGCACAAACACTATTGACGTGCCTTGACCTGGCGATCCTGTGCGTGTCGACTTGCTTGGGTAGTACACATATGTGTGTATGTGCCCAGCCCCATGCTCAGTCACATCACACCTCTGATACATGGCTACGTACCTACATGTACTCCTCCTCCTCCTACTATATCTGCACATTACTCACCCTCCTCCCGAGGCATCAACGCCTACGTATGCCCCGCAATGCGCATTTATCGCTTTCATCATCAGCATCAGCATCACCCCCAAAGCTTCTCCGCCCTCGCCTCGCCGATCCGCCTTGTTCACGGGCAAATCATCGGTGCCCCCACCCCTTTTTTTTCCATTCCATCTCCCTACCACCAGCTACCCACAACCACGCACCAAAAAAAAGCCCCGTCTTCACGCCTGCACCACACGTCAACGGCGTCGGACGGCGTAGCTGGGTGTGCCCAAGTGTAATGTGTGTGTGCATGTGCGTGCCAAGGGGAAGAAGGATTTGACAGGCTTTTTTCGCACCACCGTCACCGGGACGTGTGCCTAGCCATCCGCATCCGCGTTCGACTCGCGGCACACGTGGCGACGGCATAGCGTCCTCCACCCTCCGCTTAAGCCTCACTTTATTCTATGCACCCATTGTCGCAGTACGGCGAGATATCCTCTGACGCTGCGCTTGGCCGCAGCCACCGCTTACTCTCTCTTGACATGCCATGTCCCTTTGCAGTATATGCACAGCCTCATGCGTACATTCTCATTCTATCCGCGCGTCAGAGTCATGATGGCGCCTGCGCCCACTGACTCTCCTTCACTAATCATGTAGTATCTATGTATTCGCCGGTAGCTCTTGGTCTGGGCTTGTGTGTAGAGTTCTAGTATTGCCAACAACTACTACTACTGCTACTACACTACTGCAACTGCTACGACTACTGCAACTGCTACGACTACTTAACATGGCAGGAGCTACCCAGACATAGTTCCACCACCCATGAGCTTTTGCACCCATCGCTCCTTCTCCATTCATCCATGTTCATGCAGACCTCCCCGTCACATGCCCAGCGGCTCACGTAAATCTAAATACAACATAAATACAGGTAAAAAAACATGTCGGCGTTATCAACCTCAACACACCTACGCATGGCGGTTGGCACTCGCCTGCATCTTCCTCATCGCCTCACGGTGTGCATCCAGCATGTGCCCACTGCGCATCATGCTATCCATCTGGCTTGCTCGCTGCTGCTGCACCATCTCGCGTTGCTGCTTCTCCAGCTCCTTTTGCCGCCGCTCAAACAGCAACGCCGCACGCTGCTGCTCGATAATGTACGTTGTCGACGTTTGTGCAGGCGCCGCATCGCGTATCGAGTCGCGCCATCCAGCATACAGTTGCTCGCGCTTGGAATTCGACTGAGCGCTGTTTGTACGCTGTGGCTGATGCGAGTCGAAGCCTGGTGGTGCCCCCTTGCCCGCCCAGTCTTTGTTCTGCCACTTTTGCGACGCTGACGGTGGTGCCCGGCGAGGCGATGTCAGGGGTGCCTCAAAGGGGAGCTGGGGTGTTGATGACTGGCGCTTCAGCATTTGGCGACGCTGTGCCAACGTCATTTCTTCTCCTCCCTCTTCCTCCTCACCCTCCCCCTCAACTTGATCCTCGCCACGACCCAAAAGCAAGTGCCCGCCCGATGAATTTCGTTTCACCAGAGCAGACGCTCGGCTCTTGAGAAGGGTTTCTCTTTGGCTCATCAACGTGTTGGTTGGTAGTGGGGCAAGAACATTAGGCCTAGATTTCGAGCTGGCCCGCGAAAGAACTGCTGCAGGTGGAGACCGCGCGTAGATCCGTGGATCAACAAGCGATTCCTGCGACAAAGCCAAACTGTTTCGGTCAAATCCACTGCTGCTGTTGCGTTGCATCCGGCTGCCATTCGACACCCGCCTCGAGTTGCGCTGGCTTGCCTTGAGCGGTGCCGCTAGCTCCTCACTGACGGGCGCTGGCTTCTCTTCGGTTCCATTTGGCAGCATCATTCCTGGCGACGAAGGTCTGAAAATGTCCTCGTAATCCGGCTTCTCCGCTGCTTCGAGGTGCTTGGCCCATTCGTTGGTCCGATACGATAGAGCTACTTTTGACATGGTCTCTGGCAAGGCACCCTCCCGCAGTACACTGACACGTCGCGTCTCTGGCTCGGTATGCGAGCTGAGAGAAGGCGCATCGGACTGTGTCCCCTTGGACTGCTGGTCTGCGCTACTTGTCTTGGAACTGAATACGGTTGTATCTCTCCTCACTCCAGCGTTTGCCGCACCTGACTGCTTTGAGTCAGTGCTAGGAGTGAGAGATTGCCGTGCACCAGCCGAAGACTGATTGTCATGCTCCTTTGTAATGTTCGTCTTTGTCGTTTCGTTGCCGGTAGTAGACTCTTCGGTGGTAGGCATGTCACCACTGGCTTTTGTTGCATGAGCGGCGTCGACAAAGGGGTTATGTTCTGTTCCAATAGGTGATTGTACAGGAGAAAGCTCGCGTACGGATAGCTGGTCGTTGTCGTCGTCCAAAGTTGCAGCAACAGACGAAGCACGGTCGTCGTTCACATCCTGAGTTACAAACACTGCCTCTTGAGAAGCTGCCAGGTCACGAGAGATGCGTTGCCTCATTGCCGAGACATCAGACACGCGTTTGCTCACAGCTGGGCGCTCCGTCATGTCAGCTTCAGTTTCGGGCATAGCAGAGACAGACGAGTTATCATCGTTGCTGTGCGCATCTTCTTCTGTGGGCACCTTGAACGGCAGTGGTACGACAGCAGGTGGTGGAGATACTGTTAGCGAAGTTCGGCCTTCCTTTTCGACCATTTGCGGTTGTGATGTTTCCTCTGGAGTACCTGGCAATGTCTTCTCGCCATCAACTCCAGGAGTCGCAACTTCGCGGGCCTCGACTACCGGGTTACCTTTTGCATCAATTGCTTGGATTTCGTCATCATTGAGAACGCCGACGGTGACTGTGCCTCCTGGCGCCTTGTTCATTCTAGCAGCTGGAATAAGATTTTCGCTGCTGTCGACTTCCTTTGCATCTGAGCTGGTGGACTTTTTGGGACTGGTGACGGATGATCGAGGGCTGGAATCAGGCAAGTTCTTTTCGCCGTAAGCCGCTTCCCATTGAGCGCGTTCTTTCTGAAACTCATCCTCAATCTTACGGCCTCGTTCTTCTTCTTCACGAGCCAGGTCCTGCTGCCTCTCAAGTTGCTGCGCAGCGTCCTTTGCACGATGCTCTTGGATCATTTTCCAGACTCGCAATTGAGAAATGATTCCAGCTACAGCTATGATGATGACACCGGCTAGTTCGGCCTTCATGTTCTTAGTCACGGGATACGTGTTGGTGTCCAAAGGAAATGTGGAGTCGTTGAGAGCTGCACATGTTAGCGACGCTTACAAGGCATGGAGAACCTGCACATACCCCAGAGATAGAGCCAAAACTCTTTCCATCCAGCGCCTGCCAAACAGTCTATTCCAAGAACCGACGCGGTTGCGCCTGAGAATGCGATTGATGCAATAAGGCCGTAATTGCGGGTGTAACGGCTAAAGGATAGTGACCAGCCAGCAGCAGACATGCAGCCAATGAAGATGGCCCGACCTGTGCTCGAGCTGATCAAGCCACCATCCTTGAGACTGAGGAACCACATGCTAAGGCAGAAACCGCCTAGCAGGCACCCCAAGCCCTCAGTCATATCCACAAAGACCAGTGAGAGTACGCCGAAGATGATGCCTGTGAAGAAGGCTGCTACGAAGAAGGCGCCCTGGATGGCATCTGAGACTGGTGGATTCATCAAGTAAATTATAAGAACTGTGACGGCGAGCGCAGACAGGTAAGCTGCAGATCCGAAGACATACACCCTGATGTCTGTTAGTTTGACTCTGTTAGGCACTGTCTCGAACTTACATTTTCTTCTTGATCCCTATGATACCATATACTAACCCAGATACTAGTAAAATCACTCCAGTGATTCCCATTGCTGGGGTGAGCTTGGGGTAAATGGGTAGCGGGCTCTCCTTGTTAACTAGGACCGGTCGTTAGTTTCGAAACTCTGACTTGTGCAACGATTGGACTCACCGGCAGGACTAGAAGGTTCAGGCTCATCAGAAGAAGCTGTCGAGGGAACCTCGGTTTGGGTGGTTGCTGAAGCTGAAGGCCTCGCAGAAGAAGGTACGGTAGATGACGAGCCATTGGACTCGATCCGTGAAGATGCTCTTGCAGAAGGCGTAGGCTCAGGCGTCGATGTAATTGAGGCTTGTCGAGAAGTGCTGTCTCGTGTTGTAGAAGGGGTCGAGTCTTCTGAAGAATTATCATCTTGCCGGCGCACGGCAGCATGAGGAGCTGCAGCTGTTGATTGAAGACAAACCAGCAGCGCAAGACATATTAAAAGAAAGCGGTAAGAAAAGCGCATGGTGGCGGTACACAGAGATGATGTGCCCTAGCAGCGACGAACAACTGCCATAGAAAGATTACAATTACCTTGCCTGAAGAAGGCAACAAATGACTTCCGCGAGAATACTCAAACGGGAAAAGGCGTGGCCTTGGATATGTCTGTCGACAACGGCGACGCGCGCACTGATGGGCAAAGAATGAATGCTATGGTCGGTATAAAGTGTTTCAAAGAGCGGATACTAATTACTATAGTAGTGCAAGTGAGTGGCTGAAAAAAAGAGTGTGGTTGGCATACAAGCCTATGGAGGAGGGGTGCGCAAGAGCTGCAGAAAGAAGTGCAGTAAACTGGCAATCGGTGCTGCACGGTGCATACCGGGCGATAAAAGCTATGGCTCGGAATGAGATCCTCTGACGGGATCGACGCTCCCTCCATAAGTTCCAGGAAGCGAGGGGCTTAGCTGGTGCGGCCGCATGAATGCAATATGGATGATGCTGAGCTACCTGGCTGGCGGCGTCGGGATGGCGTGGGTCCTCTCAACGACCCATACTGCAAGTGGAGTGGTTTGCTCCTCGAAATTCTTCATTTTATTATTGGTACGCCAGCCACCAGTCATTCTAACGGGCTCAAGAAGCCAGCCACGCCTCTGCTAGGCGCAGAAAAAGAAAATAGCGTTTCATCCGGTTTTCCTGATGCGGCACCGGTTAGTCCCAGACAGTCGGCTCATTACCCTCCGTCGAGATGCAAACAGAGGATACCATGTCATACTTGTTTTTCACGAGGGCATCAAGACTAGGATGTCCTCTGACGCCTCAGAAGCTGGCGAAGAGGAGTGCTTATTCCCAGGGCTGCTCTTCCGCCATACTGGAGCACTAAGGTTGCGCTACGCGGCCTGCATAAGCCTGCGGCTCGTTGCATGAAGCACATCCACCCAAGGAGGGAGGGGGGGTCCCCTCCTCACATAAAACGTCGACGTGTAACCTCCGTAGTCCCACCGCAAAAGCCTCACAGCCTCAACATACAGTCAGCGTATACTATGTATGAAGCATCTTCCTCGCTGCGCTGTCAAATTGCTCGCGTCGCCCGAAGGCAGAAGATGTGACCAGAACTTCGGGCCGGGCCAATCCCACAAGCGAAAGGCGCCAATACTTGATCTACCATGAGCCGTGCGAGCCGCCGAAGATCCAGTTCTGCCTTTGGCATACCACACGTGGCCGTGCGCTCATGTTTGACGTAGCGAATCCAGCTGTCGCCTGTCAGCCTGCTTGTCACGGGTTTCGCCAACTGCACTGACAGCTCTTTTGACAATTCTGACCTCCGCCATACCGATGCCAGCCCACGAGCGCCCAGCGCCCTTGCTCACCTACCACGGCCGATCCCCCATTCCCATCGATCGTCAGTGTCAAAATCGCTCCCGAGTACGACGTTGATCTCAAAATCTGATCTTGATCTGACTGTGTAGAGTAAAGACATGTCACCCAGCGCAGGTGCCCTCACCCCGAAACCCGGGTGGGCCTTTTAAGATTGCCAATACAGGCAAAAGCCTTGCAGGCCTGAGGCGCACTCACGACATGACGTTACATGATGGCACCCACATTCACCACCTTCAATCATACATTGCCATGAAGATATGCGAAGATGTTTTTCTGCCAGATCACGCCAGTGGCCTTGGGATAGCTCTGCGCCATTTGCGTAATACATTTTTTCTGTTGGTCATTTTCCATATTGATGTGCGGTTCACGCTATTCCACTACCGTTTCCCCGCATACTCCAATACATCTGCGTCCTCGGTACCAGTATACTGCCCATCACTCGTCCACTAAGCAGCAGCTATCTACTGCTCCGAAACCTGCAGCCACCCCGCCTTCCTCGCTCTGGTCGCCTTTTGTGCGGAGAAGATAACCGGCTTCAAAGTTCTCTAGTATCTCGCCCTTGTTGTCGGCTCCATTGCCATCTTTCCAAAGACACGCGCCGTAAACGCCCAACTCGCAAATAACACCGCCCCTCTGTAGCACTCCGTTTCGTAGAATGGCATTTTCCAACGGAGGCGGCTCGATCATTTCCATCAAAATGTACGCTGGCCAATGGCTCTCGGGGAGCTTTGCCAAGAACGGCGGGATGGCTTTCCGGTAAACGTTATTCCCGCCTCCCTCCCGTTGAGGTTTCAACACGTACTTGACGGCCGTCGACGCGTCTGTAGCAAGTTTCCGTGCTTCATTACCAGCTTCGCTGCTGTCTAGTGGATAGATGGGCGCAAATGTCTCTAGCACGCGCGCAGCCACCTGGTCATCGGGAAGGAAGCGCTTGAGATGTTGCGAGTGTGGTGTTGCGAGCACCTGCTGCACTTTTTTGCATCCAGCAAGGTGGGTCAAGATGCTGGGACATTTAATTGCACGGCTCTTTTCAAGATGAAGGCGCGCTACCCAGTCCTCGTCTTTAGTGTAATCGTCTGGCGAGTACCCTGCTCGGAAGTAGACAGTTGTCACTTCGTACGATGTCGCTGGCGAATTTGGTGGCGTATAGACTAATGTGCGATCCGAGTCAAGCTTCGTATGACTCAAGGTTTGGCCAAACGGCAAGCGAAATGATCGGACGCCGTTTTCTTCTAGCAAAGCATATTCGAGATGCCTTTGATCAAAGACGTTTCTTTCAGGGTCCTGTACAACGAACAAAACGCAGAGAGGTCGGCCAGTGCGCGATGCTCCATATGCCTTGTGCGCAGCAGCGAGACCTTTCGCTAGTGACGAGGCAGATTTGCTCAGTTGTAGAGCTTCCTTTTTGATGGTTGAGAGTGCCGATTTTGGGTAAGCATCAATAGTGAGTAGATACTTGTGCAACGCCGACACCTGGCTTGAGAGACCACCAAATGACGATGCAATGGTGTTAAACTCTACCTGCTTCAATCCTGGCGGAAATTTAGGCTGTGACAAATCTTGGTGTACCATGTAATCGGAGCGGAAGAGCCCCAACGAAAGGTCTTGTACATAGCCTTCCTTTTTGACCTCGAGATGGGTATGCCATAGCTTTGCAACAAAGTCGTCTACATCCAAAAGCTGCTCCACAATGCTCTTCAACCATGATTCGTCCCTTGCGATTGCCGAGTACAACTCGTTATACGCCTTTTGTATGGCGAGACCCTGCTCGAAACAAGAGCGTGGGAAGAGGCTGGGGAACAAGGTGACCGGAGCTGTGCTTGCCAATACACCTGACGGGTCCTGCGAGGGATTGACGAACGAGGGCGCGGGACGCACCGCTAGGCCATGCGCTATGGACCAGTCCTTGAGGTTCTCCAGCAGATACTGCTCCTCCTCCTGAGATAGCTTTGGCGGATACTCTGCACTCGCTATAGAGGCCATGGCTGCTGGTACGATTGGATTGTTGTGGAAGAGGTTGGATGGATTGCTGGAGAAAGTACCTCTTTCGAAACTTACAAATGCAAGTCGGCGCTAAAGCGATGGTCTCATCTGCCCCGCTACGGTCGCGAACCGACTCACTTTGCTTACATCACTCGATCAGTGAACGACGCCTTGTTCCAGCAATGTTTATGTGTGGTACTGGACGTCTAATGCTCTTGCATTAGAGTACCCCTCCCTGTGTTCTCACTGCGCCGCTTGCAATGTATACGCTTACCCCTCCTCGCGCTGTCACATGACCGCGTGTGCCCAGTTATGTGGCGAGCAAACGGCGCGATACACAGCATTGGGCACACGCCACACTAATACTTACCCTCACGTCTTTTACCTCAGTCTCAACAGCGCCTTGACGCCCATGCGTATTCCCAAGCAATCAACATGTCCACTAATGATCCTTGGCTATGGAGTGTAGACGAGCTAGTCGCCAACCTATGTCACTCACCTACACTATTCATTAATGCAGGGCATTCTGTCAATAACATTCCGGATAGCTCAGCTCTTGAGGCAGAGCTGCGAGCACAGAAGATGACAGGAAAGACGCTACTTGCTTCATTTGCAATGCATGAAGTAGTGATTACAAACAAATTGAACATATCTCCTATAAGTCAGCGGTTTGCTCTACACTCAGTGATAGAACTGCTTCGACGAAATTCACGTGGCTATCATACCCAGCACGCGACCAATACGAGTGAAGTACCGCTCAATAACAACGCCCAAAATACTTCGCCAATTGCACCAATCACTCGGAGCCCACATATAGCGTCCAATCAACGGGAGACTGAACAAAAACGAACCAGAGTTGAGATCCTCCCAGTCGGGCCAGTGCGCCAAACGCCGCAAACGCAGACGCAGGCGCAGCATACATCCAACGAGTTTGATCATCTTCTGCGATGGCAAAACACAGCTGAAAACGACACCGTGATCGACTTTGCCGCTGAAGTCATTCAAGAGGACGATGATTCTTTCGGTACAGATGAAGAAGATAATGACATAGACGAACTGCACGAACCTGACGAGATAGAAATACCATCAAATCGAACTAAGCTCCCTTCTGAGCAAATCGTCAACATAATTAACGAGTGCATCGATGCCTACAGCAAATCCTGGAAACCAAATGCAGGCGTTCCCCGCGGCGAAGAAGTCAACTACGATGTCGACGCCATGTGGGACGAAGCAGAAGCCTCAGGACAGCGAAAAAATCTTGTGCAAAAGTACGAAGAAGATCATGCATACTTTTCCAACAGACTCGACAAACTGTGCGATGAGATTGTTAATGCTGCTGGAAGCAACCCGGTAAGTGGATGTTCTTGTAACACGACTGAAGGTAGACTGACATTAAGCTACCATCTAGAATGAAGTACGCACGCAATGTCGCAATCTTGAGACCACTATCCAGGCAATGGAGCTGGCCAGTTGGCTAAGAGAGATATACCAACTGGAGCCGGTCGATAGCGATGATGAGCTTGCAGGCTCAGCCGACGATACTAGCATGGCATCGTTACCAAGACCCCAGGCTATTGCGGCCACTGAGATTATCAATCTGGATACGTCGCCCGAACCTTCAGAAATAGGAGAGGCGGTATCAATCGTGGAGAAGCCTCTTCAAGATGTGGCTGACGGTGCCGGGGATTCATTGAGCCACCAGAGGCGGGCATTAACACCGGACTTCATCCTTCGTGATATTGCTGGGAATTCCTCGAGCCGCCGAAAGCAGTCGCCATCACCCGAATTGGCCATTACCCAGAGCATAGAGCCAATAGTCAACAAGTACCACCGCCCTCTTCATCCCAATGACCCTCGTTATCCCAGTGGCCCTCGGCACACACCTGTTCTCCGAAAATATGGAGACGACCCTGAAAACGCTTCGATCAATTCGGTACGCCGCTGGAAATGGAAAGACTTAACTGAGCACCTTGATCGCAAGCGTATCGTTTCCAAAACCATCTTTGAAATGGATGGCAGCGGTCGCGAGTCGGTTCGCATCCGTGTCCAGCTCATTGACAAGACATGTCTACTAAGAGAAATCGCAGCGTGCATCGACATGTTATGGAGAGGAGAATCGAAACTGCAGGGCGTACTCCCTCGAGATATGGCCAAGATTACCCGGTTTACCAACCTATTTCTGTCGTGGTGGTTCTGTAGGAACTATTTCGATGAACTAAACGCATCTACGGTAGAACTAGAAGAGCTAAAGTCTTGTTTAGCAGACGGATCTGCCGGAGCATCTACCTTCTGCGACTATCTTTATAAAATTATGGAAACGACCTTTAGCGAACAAGCTCTACAGCACCCTGACCAACCGTCACAGGCAGAGATCATTGAGATATCGGACGACGACTGAGGACATGCAGTTGACTGACTAGCATGCTGTCTAGTGGTCTAGTGTCTTTTGATATCCGGTGTGGTATGTCATCGGAGGGCATCTAGGCCTCGGCAGGCATATAGGATGCCGATGCGGTGAATATCGCACTATACGCGGCGCATCTCGGCAGTGTTACTAGCTGCTAGCCGACTTCGCACTTCCCACACGCTTAGCTCAGCAGGGTTCATGGGCAACGGCAAGCTGATAGGTAGTACTTACATAGCATGTATGTAGTAGAACATGACCAAAGTTTGCTGCTCACGTAAGAATGAGGTCCATATTTCTGCAGAGTTGAGATAGGGTCGGGGTCCGAGACGTGGGGACGTTAATCACGTGGTCCGCACGTTTTCATGTAGATGTTCACCGAGGTACAGGGTCCCACGTTTACTCAGATGAGCTCGTCTGGAACTTTTACGTGGAGCCGCTGGCGAAAGAATCTGACAAGACACGGGCGGGGGGTTCGGTAACGGAAGCCATGGGCCAGGCCCGGGACCCCTCATGCGTACATTCTCACAGAATAACAAGGCCGGCAATATAAACTGTACCCTCATAGTGACGCTTATTAACCCCGGGTCCGGAATCCTAACACGACGGACCAATCATGGTTGGTTCAATTGATGTGGATGACCGGCATTCCCTGGCTCCGCGCTATTACCGCATGTAACTCAACTTTCGGGATTGACACATTTTCAGAACAAGTCCTCCCGCTCTTTCCCACTCTTCTCTCCAACCCTGACTTCAGCACCAAAATACATATATACAAACCCTCATCGCATATTCTCGCTGATTAACGCCCCGCGCAATCAACCACCATGGAGGCTCTTTTGCGCCAGTCAAAGTCCATGTGTCCGTTCCTTCACAAGACGTCACCCGCCACGCTGCGCTCCCTCTCCACTACCACGGCCGCCGCTGCTCGCCATGAAGTGTCGCCTGGCGCCGGCAGCATGTCAAATCTCCAGGTGCTCGCTCGCCGTTGCCCCATCATGGGTAAAGCGCTTGCTGTGCAGACTGCCCGCAATGGCAACAGTGCACTAGCCGGCGCTTTCGGCGGTGTGCGTGCTTACCACTCGCGCGTGAACCGGGCAAGGCTTCATACGACGGCGTCCAAGGAGGCTCAGGCTATCGATCTTGAGAATCTGAGAAGCCAGAAGGGTATGAATATTTGCAAGAGCGAATACATGACATCAACAAGCTAACGCAGCACAGGCCTGGCTCCGTTCCCCCACGCACCCCTCAAACCCGCTGTTAGCAAGCCTTCTAACTTTGCTGCTCCTGTTTCTTCCAAGGGCACCAATTTCGACTACGAAGGCTTCTACCAAAATGAGCTTGAGAAGAAGCACAAGGACAAGTCGTACCGATACTTCAACAACATTAACCGTCTGGCCAAGGAGTTTCCTCGTGCGCACAAGGAATCGACCGAGGACAAGGTGACGGTATGGTGCTCCAACGACTACCTGGGCATGGGCCGCAACCCACATGTGCTCAAGACTATGCATGAAACGCTCGACACATATGGAGCGGGTGCTGGAGGCACTAGGAACATTTCGGGCCACAACAAGCACGCCGTAGCGCTGGAGAACACAATTGCAAAGCTGCACTCCAAGGAGGCTGCGCTTGTCTTTTCTTCGTGCTATGTAGCCAACGATGCGACACTGGCAACTTTGGGTAGTAAATTGCCTAATTGCGTCATTCTCTCGGACAGCCTGAACCACGCTTCCATGATTCAGGGCATTCGCCACTCTGGCGCAAAGAAGATGGTGTTTAAGCACAACGATGTCGCAGATCTTGAAGCAAAGCTGCAGTCAATTCCTGCAGAGTACCCGAAGATCATTGCATTTGAAAGTGTATACAGCATGTGCGGATCCATTGGTCCTATTGAGGAAATCTGCGATCTTGCTGAAAAGTACGGCGCCATCACCTTTTTGGATGAAGTCCATGCTGTAGGCATGTACGGACCACACGGTGCTGGTGTTGCTGAGCATCTGGATTACGAGGCGCACAAGGCAGGCCGACCCCAAGGCACTATTCAAGATCGCGTAGACATTATCACTGGCACGCTCGGAAAGGCATATGGCACTGTTGGCGGCTATATCGCTGGTTCTTCTAAGCTGGTTGACACGATTAGGTCACTCGCTCCTGGCTTTATCTTCACTACCTCGCTGCCACCCGCGACCATGGCAGGTGCTCAGACTGCTATTGAGTACCAGGCCAACTACCAGGGTGACAGGCGCCTGCAGCAACTGCACACTCGGGCAGTTAAGGATGCTTTGAACGCGAAGGACATTCCCGTCATCCCGAACCCTAGCCACATTGTGCCCGTACTTGTTGGCAACGCCGAAATTGCCAGAAAGGCATCGGACATGCTTCTCGAGGATTGGGGCATCTACGTGCAGGCGATCAACTACCCTACTGTTCCAGTCGGCCAGGAGCGCCTCCGCATCACGCCCACGCCTGGCCATGTCCGCGAGTACCGGGAGCACCTGGTCGAGGCTGTTGACGCCGTATGGACAGAGCTTGGAATCAAGCGCACCAGCGAGTGGGCTGCCGAGGGTGGCTTCATTGGCGTCGGCGAAGCTGGCAAGGCTGAGGAAGCTCCTCTCTGGACAGACGAGCAGCTTGGCCTCGTTGATGTCATCCGCGAGATGAAGGCCGGCCAGGGCGCGACTGGTGTACTCGAAGCTGTGCTCGAGCACGAGCGCAAGGCTACAGCCCAGGCTGTTGCAGCTGCGGCATAAACGCGCAGATATTTTAGTGTATATGGTGACGATGGTCTGGTCGCTCTTTTGTATAGTTTGAGACCTGGATAGCCTACGGTGATGGCTTAAAAGCGCAGCGCAATACAAATTTTAATTGTCCGCTCATATATTGCTCCATGATGTGCGTTTGCTTAATTATGTGTGAATGTGTGCATGGGGCGGTGTGCATGGTAGTGGTGATGATGACTTGCGGTGATACAATAAGCAGCGGCGCAGACAAAGAGTCGAGGTGAATGAATGCACGGTCGGACGCTAGCGGAGCTCGCGATGTCTTGAGCCTGTGCAAGTTCCAGACACGCTTTCATCATCAACCCGCGCCCGCCGCAACGCGACTCTCGCCCTCCTGCTCTGGTTCTTCCCACCAGCCTGGATCCGCGCTTCTTCTACAGTCTTTGTATTGTTCATTGACTGCACGGCACGCGCGCGCGCAAACGTCAACCACGCATTGTCGAGCTAGCACTCTCACGAGCAACCACCGCATGCTCGCCTCATATTTTATCAACCCCCAGTTCGCGCCGGTCTCTCGATCCTGAGAGGGTACCACCATGGCTCCCCCGCCAAAGCGAAAGCGACCTGACCGCACTTACTCACAGGATGACGACCGCACCGGCCGCCCGTCGCCGCATCGCCCGCAGAACATGGGACTCGCGCATAACCAGCAGCAAACCAACAGCCCACGCGGCGGAGGTGGAGCTGGTAGGCGGCCTAGCAGAAACAATGGCCGCGGCGGCTCCAGCGTACCCCAGAGTCCCAACGTCTCGCATGCATCGCCGCCTGCCATGTCGCCCACCAGTAATACTTCCTTCACATCAGCCAGGCCGCCTCAGCCGACACCGTCCACTCCTGTGCGCCCTGCCGCCCCTGCGCAGCCCTCGAGACCCACGACGCCGCGCCAGGTGCCTGAGAGCAACGAGTACCTGACACCAGACCGGGTCGCTCATTGGAATGGCGAGGCACGCGACGCCGTGGTGCAGGCTGCTTTGGCTGCCCAGCGCGAGGGCAACGTACTCACCCTGTCAGTCATATTCCACGAAATCATCGAGGCATCCATAAACCATGTCCTGGATGCTGGCGAGTTGGGCTCCATGGTGCGGGACATTGTATCAGCACCGAGCGATGACGACGACATTGACTCAACATCGACTTTCCTCGATACTTTGAGTTCGCTCACGAGTGATGAGAGCAAACAGGCGTCTGTACGGCAGATGCTTGTTGCCACCAACATCGACGTTTCGCGCATGCGCTCCGAGCTCGAGAACGACCTCTTGAAGTCGCTGGGTCTGGTTCGCGATAGTTTTGGCAAGATGGCTGTTCGCAAAGCCACCCACGCACTGTACCGGCAATCCAACTACAACCTCCTGCGCGAAGAGACTGAGGGCTACTCGAAGCTAATGACCGAATACTTCACAACCGTGAACAGCGAACCACCAAACCAGGAAGTCGTGAGCGAGACCTACCAACGGGTAAACGCTCTCATTGGCGCCTTTGACTTGGACATTGGACGAGTCCTCGATGTGACACTCGATGTGTTTGCCAATCTTCTAGTCAAGCACGGCAGATTCTTTGTCAAGTTGTTACGGACAAGCGCATGGTGGCCCGAGCTACGCGGTTTCGACAATATCGAATGGGAGGAACCCGAAGTTCCCACGCTTCCTCGCTGGGCTGAGCCGGGCTCCAAGCTCTGGTATTACTCGGACGAAGAGAAGGAAGAGCAGCTACGACTACGCGAATCCCGAGACCGAAAGTTCTGGCAACGTGTAGGCGAGTTGGGCGATCGGGCAGGCGTTCAGGCATTCTTTGAACTTGGTGCACGCCGTGTTATTTCGAACAACCGACAGCCGGACCCGACACTACTAGCAGAAGGCGCATCGCTCTCCAAGCAGCAGGCGGCTCGAAAATGGGCCGACGAATGGATGGCGCAAACCAAGACTCTTCCTCCCTCTGGAAACGACATTGCAGCACAACTTCTTGGCTTTAAGCTTCGTTTCTATGCTTCTGATGTCCGCGATGCTTCAGATGTCCTCCCCGAGAACCTCATGTACCTGATCGCGCTCTTGATCAAGATTGGATTCATTTCCATTCTTGACCTATACCCACATCTATACCCATTGGAAGAGGATATGGCTGCGCACAAGGAGAAGCTTCTGAAGGCTAAGAAGGAAAAGGAGGAAAAGGAACGTGGTGCGGTTGCTAATGCGTTGACTATGGCTGGCGCATTACCTGACGATACACCTGGACAACCTACCGTTTCCCGTCTGAGGGATACCGAAAGCAAATCAAAACCGGACACTGGAAGAAATACGCCTGTAAACCCCGATGAGCCTGCAGAAAAGAAGAAAGACCTACCCGAGCCAACAGATCAAAAGTACACTCTTCTGAAAAGTCTGCTGTGTATTGGTGCACTGCCGGAAGCATTATTCATCCTTGGACGCCATGCCTGGTTCCTGGAAGTATACCCTGAGCTCCAAGGCCTTATCTTCCGTTTGGCCCACCACTCCGTGGGCAAGATGTATGAAGCATCAAAGCCTACGCCGTTTGAAGAGCCCACTATTTCTATCAAAGGATCAAGTGTACGTGGCCCTCAGAGGCCCAGCGACTTCGTTCCTCGGCGGACTCTTCGATGGGCCAAGCCTGACCAGAAGGATTCTGATGGAGGTGTTGATTACAAGTTCTATTGGGAAGACTGGGTTGACAATGTCCCTGTGTGCCAGGAAGTAGACGACGTGATCAAGCTTTGTACTAGTCTTCTAGGCTTGGTCGGAGCCGAGTGCGGCAGGGATACTGTGCTCCTAACAAAGATTATACGCATCGGCAAGCGAAATCTAGCCGATGACCCCTCAGAAGAGAACCGGAAACGATGGATCAACTTTTCAGCCACCTTTATCGCACCTGCGGTATCCTTCACCGGCAGAAACCCTGGAATAATCAATGAGGTGTGGGACCTCTTCAAACATTTCGACACCGCCACTCGATACACCATTTACCAACAATGGTTTAATGGGATGCTCAAGCCAGCCAGCAAGAGGGCTTTCGAACAAGTCCGCGATGAGACCAAAAAGACAATGAGCCGTATTTCTGCTACCAATACGAAGGAGTATGGCCGTAAAATTGCCAAAATTTCGTACGCCAGCCCTGGATGGGTCTTCAAGACAACGGTCAAGCAATTAGTCAACTACCCCAATATGATTACTGCTTTGGTGGAGTGCAGCCGATATCTTACCTTGCTCGGATACGACGTCTTAACCTGGACCTTGGTCACATACCTTCTCAGCCCCGATAAAGGCTCACATCAGGACGATGGCATGCTATCTGCCCCTTGGCTCAAGAACATTGCTACCTTTGTCGGCAAAGCTTACGCAAAGTACCATTTGATGGACCCCGTCCCAATACTGCAACTCACCATGCGTCAACTCTTAATTGCAGAAGGTGAGCTCTACATGTTGGATGTGCTTGAGCAGATGGTCAAGTCTATGGGTGGAATCAGCCTCAGCGGATCCGTCTCTGAGGCGATGACCCTAGCCCTCTGTGCTGGACCAGCGCTTCGAACCTTTATTCTGCAGCATCGCTTAGCGGATTATCGACACTTGGCCGGTTCTTCTGCGCGACGTCTGGTTAGGTGCCTGAAAGAGACAGGTTTGGGACCGCAGATTCTTATTGCACTTGCGCAGCACGTGGAGGCTTACGTTCACCGTGTCGATCAGCAAGAGGTTCCCGACAAGCCGGTTCTCTTTAACGTTGACAAGCTCCGCTCCACTCTGCTTCAGTATCTGGAGCTCCTCCGAGCATATGTTACCGTGGATGACTTCGATACCATCTTCCCGCCTCTTATCGAGATGATGTCTGATTTCAACATCGAGCCAGATGTCGCCTTCACCATTGCTCGTGCAAGTATTGCGGCCAAGGCTAATGAGTTCCGAACCAATCAACGCGCGAAAATCATTGCCAACACACAGTCAAGTGACGATACTTCCATGTCAGGCATCGAAGAGGAGTCAGCTACAAACGGCGCCAAAGCCGAAGTACCAGCTACCGAGACAGCAAAGACGAGCGAAGACGTCGAAATGGAAGATACTGACCCATCTGCCGTCTCGGAGAAGCCTTCATTACCCGAAGTTCCAAACGCAGAAATTGAGCGCTTAGCAGCCCAGCTCCAAGAAAAATTACCCGGTAAGTTTGGAAACCACCCCTGTCTGTCATACTACGTCACCTTTTGGCAACTCTCCCTGCCAGACGTCGACATTGGAGGAATCGATCAACAGTACAAAGAAACGATTGAGTACTTCGAGCGGCAGTTGCCTGCCCCAGTCCCTGATCGCCGTAACTATCGATCCAACGTCCCGAAGGCGGAGACTGATGCCGTACGACGGGCAAAGCATGAAATTCCCAAACTCAAGGAAGAAAGACAAAACGTTACACAAGCCAATGCCGCGACACAAGACAGCCTCAGGGCTGAGCTCAAGGGATGGTTCGCCGGTGTAGCAATGATTGGCCCACAGTGCGATGCGTTACACAATGCTTTGCTTCAAGACTGCTTCATTCCACGCAGCCGCATGTCGTTGGAAGACGCACAATATGCCTCATCCATGCTCATGTTTATGCATAGCTCAGGCGTTCCTGGATTCCGCATGAGTAGACTGTTGGACGTCCTCTTCTCTATTAACAGACTTACATGTATCATCAGCATGTATACCGAAGCAGAGTCTTTATCCTTTGGTCGATTCCTTAGTGACATACTTCGTGAGCTACAAGTTTGGCACGAGAACAAGGACGATGCGTACGCCAAGAACGCACAAGGATCAGAAAAGAACCTCCCCGGTTTTGGAAGGAGTTATGATGCCAATGGGAACGCCACGAGTTTCTTCACGTATGATCAGTTTTGCATGTTGTTGTTCAAGTGGCACAGGTCGCTTACTACTGCGCTGAAGACTTGTCTTGAGACTGGTCGCTACATGCAGATGCGTAATGCTATTAACGTTTTGCATGCTCTGGGCAACAACTACCCCAAGGTTCAGAGCTTGGGCACAGAGCTGAAGCAGACAATCGAGCATCTGAGCAAGAATGAGGAGAGGGGTGATCTCAAGAAATCATTGGAATCGGTCCTGGGTCCTATCACAAAGGGTGAGAAGTCATGGCAGGAAGACCATGTATTCCGTAATGTAAGTCCGCTTGATTTACTGAGTATCCAACGGCGAATTGACGCAACCCAGTTACCTGCACCAACACCTGCTCCTGGAACTACGACCAATGCTAGCGACAAGGCTGCAACGGAAAACAAAAAGTCTTCCCAAACACAGGACACAAAGCTCAATGCATCTGCACCTGCTTTTAAGCCAACTCCCGAACCGTAAGTGAAATATTGACACTGCCACTCTCAGTAATGAGACTGATCGCCCCTCTTAGAAACGGAACCCAGCAAACCCCTCTACGAGACATGGACGACAATACATCGAAGCGTAATGTTTCTACACCCGGAACCCCTGCGCTCTCCTCAAGAGAAAGGGATACGATCAATCCCGCATCTAGACATTCTGAGGCTCAGCCATCTACTCCTCAACAACAAGAGCTAGTAATGGGTAGGTCTGCCCCTAAGCCTGGTCCTCCAATGCACCCGTCATCTGTACCACAAAGGCCAGACGGTAGAAACATGCCTATGCAACCCGCCACGGCCGGAAGACCATCGCATGCTTTGCCATCCCGGCCGGACTCACAGCCATCGAGGGCACGACAATCAGAACGTCCTGTTATGGACCGGCCGCCAGAAGCTGCACATAGCCGCTACGACAACCGAGGTCCTCCACAGAACGACTATGGTCGACTGGACCGTCCCGGAGACGTCGGACGTCACCGTGAGCCATCTCCTGGTCGTCGGGGGCGAATACCTGACGGTAGGACTCCTGAAAGGATACCTCCTACGGCCGAACACCGAGAATGGTCTGGTAGGGAGCGTGACTATGACGACCGCACTTTGCGGGCACCGCTACGAGATACACGGGCGCCACCAGTTCGACCACCACCCACCTGGGATGCGCGCGATGCCAGAGACCCAAGAGATCAACGTGAGCGTTCTGATCCACGTATGCACCCTGTACCTCCAGCGATGGAGAATCGTCGGATGCCCTCTTCCACCTCATTGAATAATGAATATCGACGAGAGGTCCCGCCAGCCAATGTCCCTTACGGTATGGAGCAAAATGAAAGGCCTCAACGCCTGCCCCAGGCGCCAATATCGGCCAAGGAGGAGCCCACGGTCAATCCAGCTCGTGCTGCCCTCATCAATCAAGTTGAGCATGGCAGACACGATGCACCGAGGCCTGACCGCGACAGTCGTCGGGAGCGCGATTCTCGTTTGAACTCTCCTCGTCATGGCGATGATAGACGCGGAGAAGATCGTCGAATGGAGGAGCGCCTGCCTGGCTATCATGGACGCAGCGATATGCCGCGTGAACATCGAGATGACCGCTCTCTACCTATGCCACCCAGCAATCGAGACCGACGGGACGAAATGGGATCGGGCGCACCTACAGGGCCGCGCGGCGGACGCAACGATCCCACCACATCATCGCGTGGGTCAAGGGACATGTTTCAACCAAACTCTGGGCCACGATCCTCAGGGCATCAGGCCCAAGACCCCAATTACGGAAGATTGAACCAACCCTCGGACCCTGGGCCACCATCAGGACCTCGCAGTGACCGAACGTCATCACAGTCGCAACCTCCTACACCTACTGCACCTTCTGGTCCTGCAGCGTCACTACCTGCAGGTGTCCACCCTAGTAGACTTGTGAATATCGAAGGCAGAGGACCCAATGGCCCGCCACTGCAGACGAACGTACCAAATGCTCCAAGCGGTCCGCGAGGTTCCAACAGAGCATCTCAGGGCCAGATTCCGTCCTCGCCAAATGGTTGGGGTCCTCCTACGGGTCCCGCAGCTGGAGACCGGGGGTCAAGAAATGGTGGAAACCCTTTACGGACTATCAATAATGTCTTGTCAGCGAACACGCCTGCTGAAAGGTCTGGTGATCGTAATGTCCCGCCTACCAACCCACCAGTTCGTGGCCGCGGAGCCGCCCGAGCCAATGGACCGATAGACGGATCCGGTGGCACGGCAAGTCCCATGTTACCACCGCCTCATGGATCAACGCCAAACCAATATCAGAGAGGTGGTAGAAACGACGACAGTCAAAGCAGGGTAGAGGGTATCCCGCAGGAAGAGATTCGCTCAGAGTCTCGTAGCCACAAGGACAGCAGACGGAGTGAAAAGTCAGGACGAGAGCGATCAACAGATCGACCCGACCGTCGCTCTGATGAACGAAGCAGCCGTAGTGGGACTTCGGATCGCATAGAAGGCGAGCGTAGCTCTGAGCGTGAGCGTGGAGGACGAGAGAAACGTGGCGGTGATAGGGAGAGCAGTCGACGAGATCGCGAACGAGAAGGCGAGTCAAGGTCAGGACGGGAACCACGTGAGAGCAGCAGGCGTGAGCGAGGCTCCCGCGATGAGGGACGAACTTCAGGAAGGGACGAACGCGATAGGCGAAGCCGAGGAAACGGCGGAGGAAGTGGGGGAGACGATGGTCGCAAGAGAGGCCGCGATCCCCAGGACCAAGCACACGGTGATGCAAAGAGGAGGCGATAGAATCATCCATTATTGGGAGTCAGGGAATTGCTTATCAGATGCAAAGATGAGGGAGAATGAAAGGGGGGTCATCGACAACAGCAGAGGTCATCCGTCTCATCGAACAACATATTATCTTTTGTTTTCTCACTTTTATTTCCAGACTCGGCGAACATTCAAGCAGGAAAGCAAGGGGGAAAAAGGCTGCATTGCACGGCGTCCATCTATCGATTCTTTTTTACAAACCCTCTCAAAGCATCTTTGTTTTTTGCCAACTCTCTCTTCCTTGAAAGAGCGTATACATACACCTTTACGATACCCCCAGCCAATAATCGCAAAATCTCTCACGCTGAAATCCATGTTTTTGGCGTTTTCTTCTTTCTCGGGATGAGAGCTGAGTTTGGGCAACAAACTTTTCATTGATTAGGAAACTTGGCGTTATTCTATTGGGACGAGATTTTGAATTGGGCTTCCTTTGGGATTTTATATCAATAACGTTTGCTGCGAGGAGTAAGGTGATGAGGATCAAGGGATGAACAAAGGCTTTCGGATTGGTGCGATAAATAGAAAGCGCGTTTCTTCTATACGACACTTCGAACAATCTACCAAGTGTCCTGTTAACTATAAGCAACCGTGCTAAAATGTGATGGATCTCAGTCTTTGGCTAGCGCCTAGTCATGTAACGAATACCAGAATCTCTTGAAGCCCGTCCGGCCAGACCAGCCGGCCCAGCCGGAGGGGCCAGCATCAAACAGTCACAGGAGCCGGCAATAAGCAGCCACAGGAGCCGGCAATAAGCAGCCACCGGAGCCAGCATCAAGCAGCCGGAGAAGCCAGGCCAGTGAGCAGCGGGTAGTTACATCTGTAGATATGTAGATAGAGTGGGATTGGAGCTAAAGCTGCACCCCTCTCTCTCTTCAGCACCGCTAACGGGCTGTAAGTATATATGAGGTTACCAATCACCACCATGGAAGAGTTTCAGGGCCTGTCCGGTTGCTCTGTTTCCCGTGTCGTTCTCCTCCCGTTCTACTTGGGTTCGTAGATGTCGGGTTAGCGTTGCGATTACGCTTATCTCGGTTAGTAGGAGAACAACCAGAAAAGGGCTAGTCACGTAGTTTCAACGGCCTTTATATGAATTCCTGCCAAAAGGTTTCAGGGTCTAGCAGGAAACCCAGGCTTCGTTTGGCTTGGAAAAAGGAACAGCGGTTATATACATTGAAACTACACTAGACAGGGCCTTCCCGTTATCAGATGTTGCGCTAACGAAATATGTCGTAGAGTTCCGTCTCGTAGCGTCGTCTTACCCAACTTGCCACTTGTATTCCCCATGTCCGTTTTTTTTCCCTGGCGGAACCCAGATTCGGTATAGCCCAAAGGCGGAAAAAATACAACATGGAACCGAACAGGGCCTCAATCTCCGTCTTACTGCATTGCCCACGAGCATAGTAACCGGAGTACCCACATTCTCACGTAGCCGCAGCGGCACCCACGGACCGGGCCATGCAAGTAAGATGTATATGTACCAATCTAGATCTTAGAGACCCTTCGCCACTGCCGCGTGATATTATTATCCGGTATTATTTTTGCTTTCTTCTCACTGCTCATTTATGCGCAATTGCAATCCGTGTCTTCCCCCACCTGAAATCGTCCATCTTGAGTAGTGTGTACATTTGCGTCATCTGGCCAATGATTGGGCCAACACGGTAGTAAATCAGTACCCCTACAGCCAATTGCACTCCGTCCTTGAGCGACTGTGCGCACATGAGAATGGTGAGTGTGTCCCAGAACTTGCGGTAGGCTTCGATGAAGACGAGGGCAAGGACCGTGCGTGCGTCGAGTTGGGCTGTGAGGAGAATGTTAGAATGAGAGAGTGTGTTTTTTTTTGAAAGGGGGAGGAGAAGGGAAGGGAAAAAGGGTACGTACATTGGTAGCGGGCGAAGAAGAGGGAGGGACCGATGATCCAGGTTAAGACAGAGCCAAAGGCAGCGAGTCGCTCGGTCCAGCCAGTGTACTTGCGACAGAAGAGAAGACTGTCGCTTGTGAGGGGGCCGAGGGTCCATCGGCGACGTTGGCTTAGGAAGACGGAGAATTTGGTTGGGGCTGTGGTGTAGGCTTTTGCACCCAGGCACAGACGGGTTTTGACGTCTGGGTTCTCTGATAGCACTAGACATATGTGATCTCGATCCTCGCTCATCATGGATTGGATGGTTCGGAATAGGCCGTCGGTTTCCTTGGGATAGTATCCGAATTTCTTCGTGATGTCGTCGCCACATGTAGAGTCCTCAACTCGTAGCAGCTGGCAGCATCCCGGTAGGCACGTCACCCTCTCACTTGTGAGACTTTGGCGTAGACGACGGCGATACTGACCGACCATATACTCGGCATTCTGGTAAATATAGGCGGGTGAAAACGATGACACGTCGGTGGGGTCGGGTCGAATGAAGCCAGTCACGCCAATGATCCTGTCCCCTTCTCTCACAGTTTGAATGAGATTGGAGACGCATTTGTCATCGAATCGAGTATCGGCGTCGATGCCAACGACGTAGTCAACATTTTGGATTGATAAGCTTTCGAGGAAACCAGAGAGTTCGGCGAAGAGTTTTGGACCGAGCATTGCCAGTTCCGGATTCGATTTACGTTGGTTGAATTTGTAGAGGAAAGATCGCATGAGAGTAACTCCGTCACGTTTGCCACGGTTTTCATTTTTGACCAGGCAGACGATTGGCACGCCTCTGAATTCTCCCTTGACGAGCTCGATTTTCATAGAGGCGCCGTCCCATGAAGTGTAGGCGTCAGACATGCGAATGCTGGTAGGACGCTCAATAATATCTTCAATCAGATGGGCAGCAGTCGTCTTGGTCATGCCTTTGGTGCTAACGCGACCATCGCAGACTACAATGATGACTTTCTTGTGATCTTCCACCGACTTTTGCGCAGCCAAGGACTCCAATGAGACCATCATCTCTTCATATGTCTCATTGTAGCAACAGAGGAGGTACGCAAAGCTTTCTGGTGTTTCGGGGATCTTGGGAAGTGTCGGTCGGAGGTACCGGATGAGGCCAAAGACGAGGATGGAGGTCATCTCAACGAAGTCAACCACGGGTCGCAGCGCAACCAGTGGATAAAGCCACCAGAAATTCCGGATGTAATTTGAAAATAGGTGTATCAGAGTCAAACTAGATGGTGGTAATTAGCAATCGCCATCTCCCATGATATGCTGGTGTGGGAGTGTGCTACTCACTTCAAAGGGATCAGAATAGCATATGCTATATATTTCTGAGTCCTTAGTCGGCGGGTATTAACGCTGGGCAAATGTTCAATTGCACTACGCAGCGTCTTGCTGGACAGTGGAAACGATCGTTTTCGTAGATAATCTGGCATATCATTTAGTTTGACAGCACTTCGAGCCACAGTGCCTGCAAAAGGTATCGTACCCATCTTGAAGGTGGCCAGTTGCGCAGACCAGAAGTATGGGAAAGAATAAGAAGGAAAGAGGCGCCTGATCAGGTACAGTGCGTATTTTGAAAAGCAGGAAAGATTTTGAATGTGATGGTCTGGAATTAGTAGTCGAGATCTTGGTAGATATACTGCTCAAGTTTCAAGACAAGGGCAAATCGAATACAGGGATGAGTATGGATGACATGTAACAAGAGTTTTAGAAAAGGCGACCTACCTGGTAGCCTCCCGGACAAATTCCCACGTGTTGCTTGCTTTCTCCTGCCAGAGAGGGCTATTTCTCCGGCTCCAGATTCCTTGGCATCTTGGTGTTTGACTGCAAGGCCTGGTATCGTGGAGGTTTCACATTCTACATCCGTGGCAGCCGATGCAGACGTGTAGGATTTCATCGTCGGGCCGTACGGACGGAGAATAGCCCTGGAAATAGCGTTAGTACCAATATTGACCTTCGGCCCTTTCGCATTCTAGACTACAAAGAATATGTACATCTGCCTTGTATTTTATAGCCCAATAGATCTAGACACTCGCAAACAATTCCTCCGATCCAAATATATGTGATATGATCCCTTCACCACGATCGCACCATAACCTCGTGTGACGCCGATCTCTCTCCGCTTGAAACATGCTCTTCCTCGTCTAATCACTTTCAATCTTCTAGAACATGATATATATACTGTCCAAATCAAACCACAGTTTGCCGAATCCTACCATTCACTCAATGGCTGAGTCTGACGCACCCAGTACTATCGCAATCATCGGGGTGGGCTATGTGGGAGAACATCTTATGGAAGTTTTCTCTTCAGCCTTCCCCGTAATTGCATATGATATATCTGCCTCCCGAATAGACAACTTACGACTAAAGTACTCGGAGAAGCACAATGTCAAGTTTTCCACGGACAGTAGAGATTTTCGAAACGCATCACACTTTCTACTTTGCGTGCCGACATCGTTGAACTTGACCGGTGGAGTCGATTCCTCGCACATTCGCAGTGCAGTGGACATGCTCTACCCCTATGTGAAAGCCAATTCCATAGTGGTGGTAGAGAGTACTGTTGCGGTTGGGATGACTAGGCAACTACTGGGGCCACTGGTTAAAGCTCGCGGCATCTTCGGTGGTATGTCGCCTGAAGTAAGACACCCCACACATTCCAGAAACGAGATGAACTGACTCTGGAACAGAGAATAGACCCAGGCCGCATAGAACCCCCACCCAAATCGATACCCAAGGTTGTTTCCGGTCTAGACGACGTTGCCCCAGGGTCTTTGGCCGCCATCACAAGATTATATGAAACTGTTTTCAATACTGTCGTTCCTGTCAGCAAACCAGAAGTAGCTGAGATGTCAAAGCTCTACGAGAATTGTCAGAGGACCATAGCGATTGCCTACGCGAACGAGATGGCGGATGCCTGTAAGGAACTGGGAATTGATCCTTTCGAAGTCGCCCACACATCCGCGACTAAACCTTTCGGATACCTACCTATGTATCCCTCACTGGGTATTGGAGGTCACTGCATTCCCGTCAATCCGACATATCTCATGTCGACTTGCAAACTCCCGCTGCTTCAACAGGCGCACGAGCGTATGATGACCCGGCCATCACGCATCGCCAGTCACCTCCTAGAGTTGATACTCGAGGAAAGCTATCACAAACACGGTGCGGCACATCGACCCAGAGTGCTCGTCGTGGGGATTGGGTTCAAGGCAGGCCAATCGGATATGACCCACTCGCCTGGGCTGCAACTCCTGAATTATCTGCGCCAATCGGGCGAAGTCGATCTGATGTTTTGCGATCCATTGGTAAGCCAGGGTTCTCTACCAGGGGTGCCGAAACTCGAGAACAGCTGTTGGGAGTTGGAAGTTCTGAAGACATTTGATGCCATAGTAGTCGCCGTAAAGCAGCCACCTCTGGATTACGGAATCTTGGGGTGTTTAACCGGCGTGCGAGTTGAAGTCTGGCAAAAATGAACAAAAGAAAAGCATGGCTGTGGGAGAGCGATGTCCTGGAAGATGCCTGGGGGAGGCTTACGATGGTCCGAGTGAATATGGTCAAAGCTGACCAGGGGTACGATCATCGCCCCGTAGTGTTTCGATCAAACGCCACCACAACCTTCGCTTACCCGTCTACAAATATTTGAATAAAAGAGAAGATCGATATCATTTCAATGACCCTAGACTACTGCATACACTGAAATCCTTTGGATTCGAGCATTGTGGATTGTGCAATCCTATTGCTTGCTACTGTGTAAGTATTACAAATACATATACAAACTGCAGCCGAGCAGCACACACAGCACGGACCATGCACGTGGGTTTGGCCAGGAGGCAGGTCAGTGTGACCATAGAAGCGTGCCGCTATTGTACTATGGGTCCTTCCCTTACAGATATAGCGCTTACTCCAAAGAACCTGTATTTCATAGTGCAAAAGCCCTTGCATAGCACCTCAGCGCGATAGGTAATGGCCATTGGCAAAGATACAGCAGTAAATTAGTGGAGAGATATCGCAGTAATATCATCATCCAAGGCCAAGGCCAGAGCTACCTAAGGCAAGTGTCTTGGAAATATATATATGTTTGATCCTTCGCTGTTGTTTTCTGAAAACGATCTGAACGTGTTCTGGATATATTGAGCTGGGTGAGGTTAGCGTACCTTGTAGTGGTTTTACCGAGCCGTTCATGATACCGGACTAAAATCTCATAGTACCAAGTACGCTGACCTGCTTCCTGTGCTGTCACGAGTCTGGCCGTTGCTGTAGCCGTTAGTCTGAACCCCAAACACGGCACAGCGGCGCAACTTCGTTCAAATTCGGTCCTTCTTTAACTTTGTCTTGGGTATCCAATTCGTTACACCAGGCTAAATTCCAAACTCGAGACGTGAGCTGCGAGTTCGCGGGTATCGAATGGATGGGCAAAAATCTACTACAGTTTGTAGGGTTTCAAGGAAAAGGGAGATGCAGCAAGATGGTGCGTTTCGCGCACATGAAACCAAAAAGATTCGCCGGTTGCACAAACTGCAGATCCAAAAGATTGTTTTCATTAAGAGTAACGGATTGGGTCCATTCAGTCCATTCTGTTGCTATCCCCTGGAGATTATGTGCCCAGTGATACCCTCATCAACTGAGAGAACCAATTATGGAAGATCTGGAGCAGGTGTTCCAAAACTGGCTTGTAAGATTCGCCACTCGAAAGACGTGCGTTGTGAGAACTGTTTTTCCAAGCTAATCTTATTGACGCCTACCTAATAAGGATATCGTGTGACAAATCCAGGTAATGGGGACGGGTACATGTGCCTCTCTGAGTATAGGTCAACATGCGATGGCACCCAATATTCTCCAGGGTACAATATATTGCTTGTTATCTAACTAAAATTAGGAAGCATTCCCTGCGGGAAGATGTTCTTGGGATTACATGGAGAAAAACACACTTGGGGTTGCTCACAACGACAGTCCTTTAAAGTGGACTCGTAGGTTGCTAGACATCTTAGCCACCGGCATGTACGCTGACTTGGTATACCATGACACTGCTGCGAACACCGTTCGGGAAGTGTGGGCCTAGATGTCGGCCCGCATGATAGAGCTAGTGCTAGGGTATCGTGTGGTAACTCCACCCGACCTTCCGGGGAACTGGAGTAGCCAGATAAAAAAGTCACCCAACATCGATTCAAACCCCAGCCTCAATTACTATACATAGCGTTGTCCATTCTATTGAATATTAAGAGTTCTTGTAGAGTAGAACATTGCTTACCCACGTGAATTAAACATCTAGGAAGTACCTAGTATTACCTTTATTTCATAGTTGCATCGTTTTTATCCGGCTATTGCAGATCCCCGAGAGCCGGCAATGCCGTACGCTAGAAGGTATCAAGACACGAGCTAAGAGTTCTGCCCAAGACTTCAAATGAAATCAACACGTGAGGTTGGGAAGGCAAGTAAATGTACTTGAAACACCATTTCTTGGGACGCATCAAGAGGAAGAACAAGTACCAAGCCAAAGCCTAGCTGAGCCTAGCGCATGATACTCATGAGCGCATAATGCACGAGTATACGCAATTCATGACTGATGATGCACGAGAGCATGGATACCACTGGGTATAGTGGGCCAATTTCTAGACGATTCAGAAGAAAACTGGTAGTACTGGGATCCTCTGACAGGAGGACCGCTTCGTAAGCCACCTGCTCAAGAGTCATTGTCGTGTTTACGTGTATAGCGTATCCGGATTGGTCCTGTAAATAGCTCTTTGCAGACTAGCGACGCTAAATTCATCAACAGAATTGATTGGCTCATGTGAGAAGACGACTTGAAAGAGAAGAGTATGGCGTGATGGAGTTCTTTCGGCCTTGTTGATGGTGCAAGAGAAAGTGGCTTGGATGGGTTCACTATGTCCATGGTTATGTCCATGTGGCAGGGGAATTGACAACAGTCACATTGGCTGGGCGCAAGATGGGGGCTGGCGGAGTTATGCCCGGACCAACAAATCGACGTTGGCCTAACGCCCTTGACCATCCCAACTGCTACTAGCGCGTGCAGGTGCTTAGTGAGCCAGCCTGCTGATAAAGCACCGCGTTGCTTTTTTTCTCGTGTGCCAACCAGATTGCGTGCTGTCTTGCTTAGCAATATGCATGTGATTTTCACCTTGGCTTTCTACTTTGATTCTGCAGTGGATACGTCATGGACGAATCCCCCTCCCTTATCTGCTAGTCTACTACTGCCTTACCTGGGTTTTGGTGCGGTGATTAGAATTTCGCATGCGCTTTGTAAGATGTCCGCATTACAAAACCTTGGCGCAATGGATTTACCAAGCAAGTCCGTAGAGCTTTGTGCGGCACGAAGAAGAGCTGTGTTGGATACAAGATAAATGTAGTCCATCGTCGCTCAATTGTAGTTGCATCAAACCAATACAAACACCATCAGCCACTTTACCGCAGCAACACCCTTCTTCCCAGACTCACCCTTTGTATTTTACACAAGAGTACCCCAACCAATCAAAGCCCCAAGCCACTTTCGCAAAATGGTATCGGCCCTCATTCGGGACGCCCCGATTGGGCAGATCCTCAGATATCTTACCAACAACCGCCTACTCCAGTATCCGGAGGAACGCCCAGACTTTGTTATACCCGCAGCCTACACCCAGCACACACGCCCCTTGCCAAAGCGTCTAAGCTCAGAATTCTCTCACGACCCACAGATCGAAAAAGAGGGCCCTGCAACTGAAGAGGTGTGTAATGAATCAGCCGTAGAAGCATCAGCGGAAAGGCGAGAGTCAGAGAGCGAAGATGAATCTGCCACCGACTTGGAAAAGATCCAAACCGCACGAACACAACACACTGCACGGACGCAGATTTCCCGCGTAGGAACTCGAACAGCCTTGCACAAGTCAACTACGCAGGCCGATCTCGAACAGCAATTCTCATTAGCAACCGTGGAGCGCGGGCCCAGCCGTCCAATCGAGCCCGAGAAACTCGACGATGGTACCATACTGGTAGACTGGTACGACACTGACGACGAGTCCAACCCGCAAAACTGGTCGTTTGGTAAGAAGGCCGTCGTCCTCAGCCTGATTCTCATGTACACCATGGGCGTGTACATGGGCAGTGCAATCTACAGCCCCAGTATACCCGGTGTCATGGCACGATTCGGCGTTCAAATCGGAGCCGCCTCCCTCGGCCTGTCCATGTACGTGCTGGCATATGGTATTGGACCACTCCTGTTCTCGCCATTGAGTGAGATCCCAGTCATCGGTCGAAACCCACCATACATCATCTCCTATGCCATCTTCGTCATTCTCCTCGTCCCAACCGCACTGGTTGACAACTTCGCCGGACTCATCGTTCTCCGCTTCCTCCAAGGTTTCTTCGGAAGTCCCTGTCTCGCTACCGGCGGAGCCACCCTCCAAGACATCTACAGCCTGATCAAGCTCCCCTACGTGCTCTCTCTCTGGGCCTTCGCCGCAACCTGCGGCCCAGCCCTCGGCCCCATCATCAGCGGCTTCAGCGTCGCAGCCGAGAACTGGCGCTGGTCCCTCTGGGAAATGCTCTGGATGAACGGACCCATCTTCCTGGCCCTCTTCTTCTTCCTCCCAGAGACCTCCTCGGCAACCATTCTCCTCCGCCGCGCCCAGCGCCTCCGTCTCCTCACAGGCAACGACAAGCTAAAAAGCCAATCGGAAATCGACCAGGCAAACCTCACACCCCGGGCCATTGCCACCGAAGCTCTCTGGCGCCCCTTTGAACTCATGCTACTAGATCCCAGCATCGCCTTCACCGCCGTCTACACTGCCATCGTATACGGAATCTTCTACTCCTTCTTCGAAGCCTTCCCCCTCGTCTACAACGAAATGTACCACTTCAACCTCGGCGAGCTGGGCCTGACCTTCCTGTCCGTCACCGTCGGCGTCATCATCAGCATAACATGGTACTGGTGGTACATCTACTACCGCGTCGAGCCCAGCATCCGGCTCCACGGTCTCGGTAGCCCAGAGCGCCGCCTCATCCCCGCTTTGTTCGTTACCTTTCTCGTGCCCATTGGCCTCTTCATCTTCGGATGGACGAGTAACCCGGATATCCACTGGATCGTGTCGTGTATCGGTATCGTCATCACGACCATCGGTATCTTCCTGATTATCCAGTGTATCTTCCTCTACTTGCCGCTTGTGTACCCTCAGTACGCGGCTAGTTTGTTTGCTGGCAACGATTTCCTCAGGAGTGCACTGGCAGCCGGTGCCATTCATTTCTCCTACCCGCTTTTCCACAATCTGGGTGTTGACCGCGGTGTGTCGTTGCTTGCGGGCTTGTCCGCAGGATGTAGTATTGGTGTCTATGTGCTGTACTTCTTTGGAGCCAAGTTGAGGGCTAAGAGTAGGTTTGCTGCAAAGTAAACATTGTACTGCCATGATGCAAATGCAAGGATGTTTTAGATTTTTGGTGCATTGAAGTAAGGCGTTTGGGAAAGGATAATGTATAGACGATAACGATAATAGAATACCTCTTAATAATTATGTTGCAACCCATTCTTTCAGGACCATGCTCAGTGTTTTTGGACAAATGCACGGAAAGAAGTAAAATAACAATGTGATCAGAGCGAAAAGACTGACCTTTTTTCGATAAGATTTCTTTAGCTGGGTATCGTATTTCGTTAACCATTGAGTCGTATTGTCGCATGGCTAGCTTGCGTATTCAGGTGATTTCCCGTCACCCATATATCTACTAGGATATACCTGTCTGATGGACTTCGATTCCCACAGACCTCACTCTTGGCCCCAGGTATCGTCATCACCAACATGTCCCACAATCTCCACACCCTGCTCTTCCTGAAATGCCACCTGCTTATTCTTCCCCCTCTTCTTCTTTCCCTTGCCATTTTCCTTGTTCGCAGCCCCATCACCCAAGGGATTTCCGTCTTCGTCAATGCCAGCTAGCTCTCGTTGACGTTTCCTTTCTTGTGCCTCTGCTTGGGCGGCTGCAATGCGCTCCCTAAACTCTGCTTCCTTGGCAGCCATCTGGCGCTTGATCTCATCTGCGTCAGCAAACGACTCTTCTGTCTTGTTTGATTTCTCGAGGAAGACACCCCAGCCACCATTGGTGAGTTCGCTACGACCTTGCAACGCTTCCTTGACGCCTTGAGGGTTCTCGCGCTCTTCACGAGTGAACTTTGTTTTGATGGAGCGCCGGGTAAAGCCTGGGAACATTTGAGATATCATTTGGAAATCTGTGCCGAAAGATCGCAGGCCCTGATAGAAGAGTTCGGTAAGTTCGCTATTCCAGCGGCGTCCTTGGCCTGGTAGAAGAAACTCGTTGGGGAAACGTTTGTTGTTCTTCATGAAGCTACGGGTTGTTAGGCGAGCAGTGATGTCTTGGTCTTCAGTAACGACCATTGCGTCCAGCTCCCTTTCTGCATCACCTCCTCGATCAATTGTTCCAGAGTCGGGTACCAGCTCCATGATACCATCTGCGTTCAGTCGGAGTTGAGGTCCTCGTTCGGCTTGTGCAGCGATTTCTGCACCTGCCTCGGCTAGAGCCCTGTCTGCTGCTTCTTGTTCTGCTTTAGAGATTATGACCTTCGAGTCTTCCTCCCTCCGACGCCGTTTAACCGCCTCCCAGTCTATAGTACGCATTTCCTTCTCTCGGGCAGACAGCTTTCCCCAGCGGACTGTACGGGCAGCGAGAGAGTCCATGTAAGTAACATCGGGATCGATAACCTGATTTTCTGCATCTGACGGGGTACTCTCCCGTGGTGGACGTCCCTTGCGCTTCTTTTCCTGCGTCGTGCCAGCATCACCCTCGACCCCATCAATTTCCTCGCCCTCGGTAATGGCTCTCTTTCTTCTTCTTGCCTTGGGCTTGCGCTGTACAGCGGCAGCTACAATCTCGTCGGCGATGCGTCCCACCTCGCTCTCAGGCCCCTCGACAACCTCGCTGCTCAAAGCGGCCTTGGTCTTTTTGGGCTTCCTCGTTTTCTTCGACACAGCTGGTATATCTTGGCCGTCTTGAGTAATGGTGGGCTCTGTAGCATTTTTCCTTGCGCGTGATTTGGGGGGCGGGCGAGAAGTTTGGGCAGGTGCAGCAGCAGCCGCTCCTTCCCCATCGCCCCCGGCGGGGTCATTTACCGCTACCCAAGGCGGATTCCTCCTCTTTCGTGGTTGTGGAAGCACCTGTGAGTCACTGGGGTGTTGCGCAATGTCGGTGCTTGCTGACTGTGCTCTATCCTGCACTCCTGCTGCATCTGGCTGCTGGTGTGGGCTTGCTTCATCTGTGTATTGCGTGGGTTCTGCGGGGAGTTCTATGCGCCGTCTCTTGGGCGATCTGCCGGCTTGAATATCGTCCTCGAGGTACTGGGTAGTCAGGCCCTGGGCCGGTGAGTGCTCTGCAGCTGGATGCGACTCCCCCTCTACTTGCGACTGGACATGTGCATTGGTCGGTGCAGGGTCTGGTAGAGTGTCGCTAGGCGTAGGATCGACTATCACTGCGAGATCTTGTGTCGCGACTGGGGTAGGCAATTGGGCAGGAGTGGATGATGCGACAGCGGGTGCATTGGAGGACTGGGGCTCTGTCTGCGGTTCTGCAGTGGATGCTGGTGTTTCTGGCGCAGGCGTAGATGATGGCGCCGATGTCGAGCCTGGCACAGAAGTAGCGGCTGGCCGTCGTCGCGCAGCTTTGGGCGCAAACTTTTTGCCCGTCGTGTTCTCTAGTCATGACTTAGCCCAGTCGGTGCCTTGGGTTGACATGGGACGACGCACTGTTGATGAAGGAACTAAATGTTGCTGCGGCCTTGGGAGCCGGCGCCTTGTCACTGCCCGTAGCCGCAGCCGACGGCGTACTGGGGCCTTGGTCTGCAGACATGGTGGTGTTGGGGCGCGCTGGCTGATATCAAGTCCCTCGTCGTCACATTGGGTAGAGAGATGGAGAGAGAGAAACAGAGGGCGTGGCGGCGCGCGCCCCCGACACACACCACACCTACGTGGGCTAGCGCGACACTAGCCACCCGCTTGGCACCCAAGCAACTCTCTTCGCTCGACGCCCACCGTCTCCTCGCTCACCACCTGCTGCGACGGCCTCACACGACACTCTCCCCCAACCTCCCCCTTCCGCTGCCATCACGACGCCCGCTAGCCGCCCGCTTGCATCTCGGCCGCTCGCTCGTCGCTCCCTTCATGGTCTGATCGCGTGCGCGTCTCGCTGCCCCTTCAGACACAGCCGGCGTCTCCTCGATGAGGCTCGAAGCCAGGACCGTCGCACCCCCATCGCTTGACGCTGTCAAGATGGAGGACCGCAAGCGGCCCATCACCGACGACGCTGCTCCTCCTGCAAAGAGGCAGGCCGTGGCGGTCAACGGGGCCCGCTCTCACCCCGACGCTGACCTGCCCTGGAAAGATGATCTTGAGGTTCGCCCCCCTCCCCCGATCACCGCCCGTCTTCGCTACCGGCCCCGGCGCACGCCCCTGCTGACACTGCAACACCACAGGCTTTCCAGAAGGATGCTATTCTCCGCCAGATGCGCGAGTTCAAACGCGAAAAGGCTACCGTCGAGTCACAACTGAGCGAGTTGGAGAGCCGTTCGAAGCACCACGACGCCCATCTGCGAACAATTGATGCTTGGTTTGATCAGGTCAGTATACCCTCGGGTTTTGATTGAGGTGACGCTAATGCCTTCTTAGCTTATCGATGAAATCAAACTCCGGGGGGCTGACGAGCTGCCTGCATCATCGTCCGCTTCTGAGTCTGCCCCTTCGGTCCCTGCCGCCCTTCTTGGCGACGACAATGAGGCCTTTAAGCAACACTTGTCCAAGCGCAGGGAAAAGATCCTCTCCTCACTCTCCTCTCTTTTTGCCAAGTTTCCTGCAGCCAGCCCGGAGGTCGCTCAACTTCAGAAAAAGCTGTCCGAACTTCTAGCTAGCGAAAAGGACCATGTCATTCGACTCCAGCAGGTTGCGACAGAAAAAGAGCAATTGTCGGACCGACTGGACACCGCTACTCACCGCTATCTTGTTGCTGAAAAGAAACTTGATCGATTGAAAAGTGCTCAGGTTCAGAAGCTTGAGCAACAAGCAGTTGGGACTAGCACTGTAGCAAAGGAAGAGCCCCCTTCAGCCAGCAACGGAACAGATGCAATCAATGGCACCTCACCAGGACCAATCAGTGAGGAGCTGGAGACTGCCAAAAACCAAGCTTTGGCTGAGGCGGCTAAGAGGAAAGAGCATCTCGAACAGATGGAGCAGGAGAACAAGAAACTCACAGAAGAGATTACGGCATTGAAAGTCAAACTTACTGGGCTCTCTGATGATGATTATGCAAAGACAGATCTTTTCAAGGCGATTAAAAGTCAGCATGAAGACGTCATTAAGCGCATCAACAACCTGGAAGCCCAAAACATTTCTTTGCGCGAGGAAGCGCAAAAGAGTCAGGCTGAGCGAACAGCATACCGGATCAAAGTGGACGAGGAAGTGCGTACAACCCTGGCGGAACACGCAAGCCATGTTTCACAAGCAGAAGCAAACTGTGCCCGTATCCGAAACGCTCGCGATGAGCTTGTAAGTAAGAATAACGTTCTGGAGGCCAGCCATAAGGATTCCAAGGAGTCTATCGAGCAATCGAAACAACTTGTGAGTGCTTGTGACAGCCGGATTGCGGCGCTCGAGTCAGAATGCGAGCGACTGCGACTGCAAATTGCCGAACAGCAAGCATCCATGGGACAGCAATCCACGGAGCTGGACAACTTGACTCCGGAGCAATTGCGGGCCAAGGTTTTGAAGCTCGAGAGTCAAGCCCAAATCTTGAGTAATGAGCTACCGGCCATGGAAGCAGCATGGAAGAAGGCGCAAGCAATTGCAAGCAAGAAAATTGCCGAGATTGCGACATGGGAAGAGAATATTGCCAAGGCACACGCAGACAAGGCCAAGGCGGATCAAAAGTTTTTCGCCGCAATGAAGACCAAAGGCGAGTTGGAACAGCAAATTCGGATCCTCCGTGCCCAGTCGACCAAAGCCACGGAAGTTGTGGCACAGTTGAAAGAGGCAGATTCGCTCAGTCGGTCACTGGTAGACAAACTGGAGAAGCAAACAGCAGAAATGCGATCGCAGATGGACGAGCTTTCTATTCAGCACCGCCAGCTGCAACAAAAGGTCAGCGAGAACGCCATTACGTCCGAGGGTCAGGTCAGCCAAATCGCCGAGCTCAAGAAGCTTGTCGAAACCAAGGACGCAACGTGCCTGGCAGCAAAGCACGCGCAACGCGAATCGGAAACGGAGCGAGACAAGCTGGCAGCGCAAGTTGCTGGACTGGAGAAGCAGGTGCAAATCTACAAGAAGAAGAGCACGGCCAACCAGAGCTCGGAAGTGTCGACGATGGAGCTGCTGATCCAGTGTCAGATTTGCAAGAGCAAGCTCAAGAACACGGTCATCAAGACGTGCGGGCACATGTTCTGCGATCAGTGCGTGCAAGACCGGCTCACGAACCGAGCGCGCAAGTGCCCCAACTGTGGCAAGGCGTTTGGCAGCAACGACACGATGCGCGTGCATTTGTAATATCTACTACGACTTCTGCCTGGCTTCCCTTTTTCCATGTACCCGGTGTGTCCTGTATATTAGCTGCATTTCTTTGAGTACCCTTTTTTTTCTTACCATTTTACAAGAGCGTGGAGGGCAAGTTTTGAGGCCAAGCACCAGGGGGTGCCTTGGATACGTTGGCGTTTTACGGGTGGCCATGGGCCGCATTCCATACATAGCGTTGGTGTTTTGGCAGCGCGGAGCATGTACGATCAGAGTTGTGTGCATGTTCAGACGACATGAGTTCGCATGTTTTACTAGATGGGCTGAGGGTACTTTTTCGGTCTCAGCAATGTTTCAATGGGCATGGGCTAGATAAACATGATAGGTTGTATGCAAGTTGGGGGAATGATGGGAGGAAGAGAATGCCAAAGCAATTAGTATGGATTGTATGTGCCAAACAAAGGCGAGTGGATCAACGGTGACTCACCCAACCCTGACAGGGCCCGCGGGTGGAGAGAGAGGCAGTGACAGCCAACCAGGCGAGGCGTCATGGCCCAAACCGGGCAGAGATCCCAGGGCGGAAGGAGGCAACCACGCCCGGGTAATGACGTGAAGGACGCGTTCCCTGCCGTTGCCCCACGCGACATGTCCAATATAAACATGTGCAAAGTCGACGACGATTACCACCACAACCCGACGCAGCCAAAGCATAAAGGAATCGCTTTGCCTCGCCTGGACACCGACTACATTCAGCTTTTCACACCACCAAAGACACAAAAAAAGCAAAATAAAACGTTACACAAGCAAAGCAAAAATAAAGGGACATACATCTTGCATCACCACCACCAAATCCATCTTACCTCAATGGCTTCCAACGTCCTCGCAGCGCGCGACACGAACACAAAGGTCAAGGCCATGGAATCGCCAGAGAAGACCAAGATTAAGAGTCTTGAGTATCATCGCCAGGTTCTACACTCGCGTCTCGATGATAAGCAGTACGTTGAGCCAGGCATGCACCTAACACGATAGCGTCACACTAACGTCAAGATAGGGAGTCAAAGTATGTCTCGCCATCCGACGACATCATGAGCCCGGCCACGCAGAAGCTGCAGGCCTTCAAGACCAAACACGCCATGAAGAAGTAAGTCATGCCGTCCGCTTTCGTGCGCCTAAGATCACACGAGCATGTGAGTTAACCAAGCTACAGATCAAAGCCACAGACGCTGTTCAAGAAGGCGAGCTCTAAGAGTCTTGAGGCCAGCAAAGGCAGCGGCTCGCTCATGTTTGCCGATATCCCAAAGGCTGATGTGGGTAAGCAAGACGCAGAGGCCTAGAGCCGACATTGCTATTCTCTCTCAGGCGCTTGGGTTGTGGGTTTCTAAAGGCGGCTTCACGCGTGGTATACCCTTTTCTTTCATGACCATAGTGCCGGTTTGTTTGGGCTGGTTCGGGCTAGGCTAGGTCTCATGGTACAATGGGCCTCATTGGAGTTTTGGGCACCCTGGCAGGGTAGTATTACGAATATGACGACTTTACAGCTATAGATGCTGCGATATCAATGAACATTTTTCGAGCTTAGTCTACTTTGTGCTCATGTAAAGCGTATGCATGCACCAGAATGGATCCCTGGCTGTGTTCGGTAATGTCGCCAAGGCCACGCGTTGTAGCCTTTCGCTAGCCGCATCCTCTTCCGACCTCCAAGATGAAACCACCACCCCAAGGCCAGCAAGCTCTGCTGGACGAGGTAGCAGACCTCGAAAGACGACTACAGGATGCAAAGGCCCGGCTGAACCCAGATGCTGTAATTGCAACTCCCCCTTTCTCACCGCTTCCCAATGCCGGTCCATCCCCGCCTGTGCCCTCCTTCTCCCCCGCCGAACAAGACGCTGCCCTGCATGCCCTCCTCCTGCTCGCCGACTCGGCCCTACCACTAGGGTCTTTTGCTTTTAGCAGTGGCTTAGAGTCGTACCTCGCGCACCACAAGCCAGCGACGCCCTCGGCATCACAGCTGTCGGCCTTTAACACGTTCCTCCGCCTCTCACTATCAACGCTCGCTAGCACATCGCTCCCATACGTATTTGCCGGGTATCGCGACCCAAAAGAGATTGAAACTCTGGATAATGACTTTGATGCGAGCACACCGTGTACTGTGGCACGGCGGGCTAGCATAGCACAAGGTCGGGCGCTGCTTGCTGTTTGGGATCGAAGCTTCCGAGCGCAGTACAACAGCCCCGAGCGACACACGCGTAATCACAGCTTGAATGGCGTAGCAGGCAAGAATACAGCCGTCGAAGCGCTTGCATCCTTTTCTGCCGCCCTCCGCACGTCGGAGCACATAAACGCCCACCTTGCCCCGCTATGGGGCCTCATCACTAGCATTCTGTATGTTCCACTGCAGCAAGCTGCCTATCTGTTTCTGTTTTCCCATGCGAGGACAGTGGTCAGCGCTGCGGTGAGAGCTAGCGTCATGGGTCCTTATCAGGCGCAAGCGGTACTGGCGAGTGCAGAGCTGCAAGAGAGGATTCGCGGACTGGTTGACGAAGGCTGGGATAAGACAGTCGAGGATGCAGGCCAGAGTGTGCCAGTCATGGACCTTTGGGTTGGTAGACACGAGAAATTATATTCGAGAATCTTTAATTCATGATGAGGGGACGATTCAATATGGTACACAAACAAGCAACCTGAGCGAACTTGGTAGCACATGCATATTCGAGGGATTTCTCATCTTGTGGCGGAAAATGCGCGCCATGTAACTGCAGCCACAGCAGATGGATTCAATGTTATCTAAACACGGACTTTTGGTGAGTGTCTGGTTGTGGATGATTTCAGCCAGTAGCCGTGCTACAACGACCTCGTGCTTGGTCGATTCGCGCAAACAGCCATTTTGCTTATACCGCGTGACCGCTCGCTGAACCACACGTGCAATACAGCATCCAACATGGTCAGACACTGGCACTGCTTCTCTTCTAAAGGATATTTTGTCAAACCATGGATGCCTATGAGGGCCATGAGTATTGCGACTACACCATTTCAGACCCATCACCATGTTATGCTCAAGTATAACCAAATGGATCTCAAGTATCCCCATCCTGACTAGGCCATCTAACAATGTCAATCAAACTCCCCTTGTTTCTCCCACCATCAAGTTCCAATGGATCCAAAGTTTTGCTTCAATAGGCGACTCGTACTCTGCTGGTCTCGGTTCCGGACATCGCCTTGACTGGCTCTGCTCACGCTACACACACTCTTACCCTAACATACTCCATACATCTCTCCTCGGTACTAATCCAGACCGAAATCATACATTTCTTGCCTGTTCTGGCGCCACCAGCACCGAAATCCTCGCTACCCAGGTGCCAGCGCTGCCCCCGAACCTCGACCTGCTCACTATATCAGCGGGCGGCAACGATGTTGGACTTACCGGCATCCTAAGCGCATGCATCTACCAATTCTACATGGCCGCCGAGGACGCTTGTGCAGAGGCTATTGACCAAGCACGCGCTCGCATCGCCAACGAGACAGAATTATACCACAACACGAGTCTCTTGATCGACGCAGCAAAGCAAAAGATGAACCCACACCACGGCAGCATCTACTACACGGGATATGCGACATTCTTCGGCGCAGACGACGAAGCATGCGACAACGTGACGTGGGCCATATGGAAAGACGTCGAGTGGGAGAAGCAATACCTCACTCGCGACCTCCGCGGCAAACTCAACGACATGGTCCGCAGTGTCAACAGCATTCTAGCACAAGCAGTCGAAGACGCTGGGTCGAGCGTCCGCTTCATCGACTACGATGCAGAAATCCGCCAGTTACGCGGCCGCTACTGCGAGAGCGGTGTTGTCGAGCCCGCGCCGAATCGCGCTGGACTGGCCTTCTACGAGTGGGCGACGGTGGACCAGGGCGAGAATAGCACGGCATTGCTGAATCAGACGGGGGATGCGGTGCCGAGGTTTTCCTTTCAGGGTACAATTGCGAGCGAGGTGAAGAAGACGTTGGAAAGGCATCCGGATTGGGAGATTGAGCATGGCATGGGGTTTGTGGATAAGGAAAAGGAAAAAGAAGGTGGCGATGTTGTTGGAGGAGAAGGTTGGTTGGGGGATGAGGTTCACTGGTTGCTGCCGGATAGCTACAAGAGGGTTTTTCATCTCAGACCCATGGGACATGAGGTTATTGCACGGATGGTGGTGAAGGATTTGGAAAAGAGGAGTGGAGGGCAGGTGGCAGAAGTTGAGGAGCTGTGATTCATGTATGTAATTTATGAGAGAAGTGGTTAAGACAGTTGCTATCTAAGAGATTGTTGTTATATATACTGCACTGCGTGACTAAAAGAAAGTTCATATGTGAATCTATGTGTGCATGGTTGAAGCTGTTTGGTCCCGAGCTTGGAAGGAAGAAACCACTGCCTTCCTCCCAAGCCCCTTTCACCATCCAAATTCCACACCCACTTCCCAGGATCAATGGCACCAAGATATCATCACATATTCCTCGCAGTGCGGTCAAGAGAAGAACAAGACGCATCAATCAGGGAAGAGACGTGGACAAACAGCTGAGACCAATTGTTGTCGCATTGTCAGCCACATGCTTGGGTGCTAACATACAAATATAGACTTATGAATTGCGCATACATGCAGTAAAAGTCCGCGCAGGGGGACATGGTATCCTTTCCAACTGTTACTTTTTGGAGAAAACAACAAGAGGTTTGTAAACGCCAGGGAAATGCCATCCATCAACGCCAGGGAGAAAATCATCAATCATGATCGTCGTTTGCCAATGCGACCGGGTCCGGCTGTCTGGCCCTTGAAGGGCTTGAGGGCGCCTTTGCCTCGCGAGGTGGGGAAGGAGACCTTGTTGGAGGGCTTGCGACGAAGCTGTTTGCGGGTCTGGCTCTTGTCCTTGGACTTGTTGGAGGAGCTCTTTGTGGAGGTGGAGGTGGTGGCAGCGGGGGCGCCGTCGACGTCCATGTCTACATCAGGATGGAGTTAGCCCTTGATTCTTACCCGACCAATGTGGAGGGAGTGGGTCAAAGGCAAACTCGAGGTGGCCGTCTGTGGTGAAGCCAACAACATCGGAACACAAGCCCAGGTGGAAGCACAGATTCCTGAGGTCACAGTCGTCCTGTGCTGCGTCGAGGGGCTTTGGGGAGGGGTCGGACAGGGAGCGTGGTATGGGAGCAGTGAGAAAAGACGAACCTTTGGGCAAGTCGTCCTCGTTGGCGGCGGCGGTGGTCTCGGCTGCGGTGTTGGCTGGGGTCATGTTAGCAGGCGGGCATGCGCGAGAGAATGCGACCAGCTTACTGTCTTCAGCAGTGTCCATCTGGTTACTTTCTGGCTTGGGTTGCTGGACTGTCTCGAGAAGTTTGGCATGCAGGCGTTCCATGCGCGCCTGCTCGACAGGGCCGAATACTCTGGCGCGCAGCTTTGTGCGGTTTGCCTTTTTGCTGCTTGCGCGGAGACCCTTTGCCATTTTGTATGTGTTTGTGTATGGGGAGAGAATATGGGTGTGTATGTTGGGGAGTGTAAGTATGTCGCTCGGCGGGCGGGTCGTTGGGTGGGGAAAATGCAAAAGCTGGGAATAATAATTTTAGTGGCGAGGCACCGCCAGGGCCAGGGCCAAACCCACGCCGGCCCGTGCTCGGGTCGCGTTCTTCGCCGAGTGACGCTGACTGCCTTGGGGCACACACGCTGGCAGCACTTGGGACATGGGCCCGCCGCCAGACCCGCCGCCATCGTCGACGACGGCCACTTGAGATACACAACGAGGCGCCAGATTACTGCCCGTCTGCCTGCACTGTACTGTACCACACAGCACTGAATCGCCCGCCGACCGAGTCTGGCAGTAGAGAAGTTGCGACCAGCACCCGCCCGGCCAACTGCCTCGACGGCCCTTCACTTCACCACCGTCTTTCTCTCACCCTCGCCCGCCCCAGGACTCGAGACCTCCTCGCCCATATAGCCCCCGATATGCCTTCGCCATATCCGTAGCATTTCACCCTCAGATCCCCAAACCCGCCTGGCCCTGTCCATCGCGACACCAAAACTCGTCCGCTCGTCCTCGCATACCCACACGCACACCCAGTATGGAGGCGACGCTGCAGCACACGGCTGCTACCATTACAGAGCGTTCAAAGAGGCTCATCAACAATGACCTCAAGAAAATCCTGAAAGAGGAGGGCAAGGCCCAGACGGGCAACAAGGCTGCCCTCCAGGCTCGCGTCATTGATTGTACGTACATGTTCTGGGCGCCGCCTCGATACTTTTCACCACTCGTCCTGCTAACCCTCACATTCACCAGTAATCACCGATGCCGTCTCTAGAAGAGACCATGAGCAATTGCGCCGCCTACACCATCGCGTGCAGCATCACGGTGAAGCACCGCCCCCAACAGCAACCAGCCCGGCTGCTCCTACATACTCGCAACCACCCCCGCCCCTTGCCAACGGCTACGCCATGTCCAACGGATACCAGTCCAACGGCGCGCGCCAACCGCACCAGCACCACCAGCCAGCATTGCCGTCTCGTACGTTGGCCCCCGTTGCGCCCGCGTGCCCAGCTACAGTAGTACTGATGACGACAGCAGGTCCCACGTACTTTTTCAAAGACAGCCCCTTCTTCGAGATACGTGAGCTTGTGCTCACAAACATGTCGCTAGAAGGTATGTTTGCCTTTCTCGCCGCCATCTGCCCTTCCAAGCTAATTATATGCTAGCTTCTCCAACTCATAGAGCCACGCTCTCAAAGAGCCTTACCCTGAACGAGGCTCAGACAGGGCGCTTAAATTCTGACCCGTCCCTGCGACTGCTACTCTTCTCTGCGCTTGAGCAGCCGCTGGCTCCTTACTCGCGTCTCGACATTGCATTTCCTTCCCAGATCGAAGTCAAGGTCAATGATGCAGAGGTCAAGGCAAACTACAAGGGCCTCAAGAATAAGCCAGGCTCGACGCGTCCGGCTGATATTACCGACTTTGTCCGCACAAAAGTTGCCAATCAGCGCAACAGCCTCCTCATCACCTATGCCCTGACCCAGAAGGCAAGTCAACCAGAGGTTTCTTTCCACTCAACTCCCCTGAAATGTGGCTCCAAGCTAACAGTCCTTTGTAGAAGTATAACCTATTTGTTTACTTGGTGCGGAAATTCTCAGTCGAAGAATTGACCCAGCGTATCAAGCGCCGCAATGTCATTACGAGGGGATCCGTGTTAGAGGAGAGTAAGGCGCCCCCTTTGCGCGTCCGATACCAAGCTCAACTAACCCGTCATTAGTGATGAAGAAGGCCAATGACCCAGATATCGAAGTGGGATCGAGCGTCATGTCACTCAAAGATCCAATTTCCACTTTGCGAATCGTTACTCCCTGCAGATCTACAGTCTGCACACACAACCAATGCTTCGATGCCGACTCTTTTCTACAGCTCCAGGAGCAAGCGCCCACATGGACCTGCCCGATATGCAACAAAACCATATCATTCGAGGCACTTGCTGTTGACGAATACGTTCAGGACATTTTGAGCAAAGCTCGCAACACGGACCAGGTCACTATCCAGCCAAATGGCGAGTGGTCGACCGAGAAGGACCTAAAACCCAAGCACAGCAACCATGACGACGATAGTGACGATGACCTCGTTGAGATCACTGACTACCGCGTCCAGGCTATCAAGACTGAAGCCGCACCAACCCCTACCTCGCTCAGTACGCCTCCATTGCCCTCTCGAGAGCCATCCACTGCCCCTCGCTCCACCCAAAAGAGGACCTCTGAGGTTGTCGACCTGACATTGAGCGATGATGATGATGATTCACAGAGGCCAACTAAAAAGGTAGCGTATACTACTACCCCCAATAGCATTCCAGATGCATCGCGTCGGTACCAATTGCCTCCTTTGGCAACTACAAGGCGCCCGCCACCACCGCCGGTCTACCACTCGAGTTCTGCCAATGTACGCCCGGAATATTCCCGCCCTCCATCTACACCCCCATCGCGCCACGCTTATCATTCCTATCGACCCGCGCAGCCCGCACGGCCTAGTTATCCTGGACAGGGTACTTCCACCTACCCCACGCACATTGGCTCTTCCTCGCCTTGAAACATGTGCTGCGCTTTATAATTGTCTATTACCATTGATGTATGAGTACATATTTGTTCCCGTGCTAACGTAATCTTGCCCTCGCAGGGCAGAAAGTAGGCGAAGTAGTACGACACCTGTCCAAACCGCCTATTCCAATACAGTCTCACTTAATTGTGGGCGCCCCGGGCGGGTGGACGGAGCAGAGTGCTCCTCTTTCTTCCTGATTTGACATGGGGATTTAGCGCGAGGCGTTTGGAGGGCGACATCTCATGATCATCTATCTGCTTACGGCGTACTGAGGGATTGGACAACATTGGGGATACCACCGCATGGAAGGATTACACCTGTTTCAATGGCCATTGTAAGCAAGCTTTTGCGACGAGAAAACAGAATGAAAGCTGCGTGCCCAAGAAGAAGAAGGTTCGCCGAGTGGCGAACACAAGTTGGGGTTACGTTGAACAGTGTAATAACAAAAATGCAGTAGATAACCATTTCGGCTTAGGCTGCAGCTAATCATTCGAGTTTGCTATGAAATCCGGCCATATTCAAGGCTGCCACGGTCCTTTTGCAAAGCCACCACTAATGTTTTCCGCTTCCCCACTCTCCCTGACTACGAGGACATCCTCGTGGCGCACGCCAAATTTGTTGAGAAGATAAACACCCGGTTCGGCAGTGAAGACCATGCCTGGGCGTAATGTGGCTACGGAGTTGCCCTTGTTGAGGTATGGGCTCTCGTGAGCCTTGATGCCGACGCCATGTCCTAGGCGGTGGGTAAAGTAATCGCCGTAGCCCGCAGCTTGGATAATGTCGCGTGCGGCAAGATCCACCGAGGCGGCCGTGGAATCCGGTACCATGGCATTAACAGCAGCAGCCTGTGCATCTAGCACAAGCTGCCAAACCTCTAGCTGCTCAGTTGTATTGTGTTCCGACGTCATTGGCGGCACTAGCTCAAACGGTGGATAGAATGTGCGAGTTACGTCGGAACTGTACCCATACAACTTTGCGCCAACATCAATGAGGACAAACATGCCAGCATCCAACTTCCTGGTCCCGTCGTACCCGCCATGGGGCAAGGCGGCGCTCTTTCCAAACTCTACAATGTCAAAGAACGGGTCGAGCCCAGCGGCTCGTAGCGTATCGTCCAACACATGTCTGACCTCATTCTCCGTCACACCACGGTAGAGACACTGTCTCATGGCACGAATAGCTTCCACAGTCCCCGTATTAACAGCTTTAAGGATACCAATCTCGCGCTCCGTCTTGACTTGTCGCACAGCTTCGACTTCACCGGCCAAACCCGAGACGGTAAAGCCATTCGACGCCAGCCCGCGTTGGATAAAGTCGCGTATTTCCTCATCAACCATGAGCTTGGGCGATAGCTTCTCCCCCCAGATCTCAGAGAGATAAAGCGTGGTGTAATAGTCCCAATGCTCTTGATACGTAATCGTGTGGATATCATGTTCAAACGGCATATCGAGCAGCCTCGCACGCGTCTCTTCAAAATTCGGCACCAAGAACGATGTATTTGCCACAATACCCCCGTCTTTCAGCGTTTGAGGTCGGATGACCATTAAAAATGGGCGTTCTTCGGGCTCCCAGGGCTCCCAGTCTTGCTGTGTCACGTTTGCGTAATAGCTAAATGTGTACCCTGGCTCTACCACGAATGCATCCACATTTTCGGCAACAAGCGCTCTGGCGAGGTTGTTGCGTCGAAGTACGTATTCTTCTAGTGGCGGTGGTTGTGCTGAGTCTAGGAAGTGCAGGCCAGTGGACAGATAGGTGTTTATTGAGCATTTGTGGAAAGTTGCAAATTGAGAGGCGGGGAATATGTGGTTATGGCTAAATGAAGTGTAGAGATACTAGATGGGGTGCTTTGAGATGTTTGGTTTCCCGACATGATGGAGAGCTTGAAATCAGGAAACGTACCATAGTTGCGAAGATTGCGATGCTTATCAAGATGTATAGAGGCGATGGACGGGTACTACTACGCCCGAGTGCTTTCCAATGAATAAGCGGTGTTCCGCCATTAGGAACGAGGAAGCCCTTCATTTTCTCTTCGCACATCAATATGCAAATTTGATAAACAGCTAATGTTCAACGAGTAGGATGAGGACGTTAAGACTGAGATGCATGGGTGCGCCAACCAGGGATAGCGCCAACGCGCAGTCACGTGGAACGCCATGCCCACTTTAGCATCACGCAAGGTAGATCACAGGGCGAAGGAGACGAATCAAAGCAAGAGCCTAGACTTGTAGATGTAATTTAAATTTATGCCATAGAAAGTACTCCGTATCCTAATCACCGCGTCATACCAAGAGTGATCCCAGCTGTCCGACATGAACCCCACTCCTCGGTACATTGATCGCCTGCACCATTCCCGTTATTTCCATCACAAGAGGAAAACCCTTGAATGCTTTCGTCATCCCAGTGCCTAGATGCACTCGATCTCGTCTTCAGAATCGACCATGACATGGATGGTATCGCTAACATCCTCAGTCTTGACCTTGCCGCTTCCAGTCGACTTGTTCTTGTTGACTCGACCAGCTTGGACCTTGTCAGCTACTCACTAGTTAGCAATGCGAATACCCCTAGGATATAGCACTTACTCTTCTTAGAAGGACTGCGACTGGTCTTCTTGGTGGGGCTGGTGCTATTCTTGGCACGCGGCTGCTTGGGAGCAGCAAGAGTGTTGTCCATAGCTGCAGCCTTGAGATCTCTAGCCTGTCTCTTCCAGACTCTAAAATGGGACTCGAGAGCATCGTACGTCATTCCGTTGCCATAAAGCCGCGCGACTTCTTTGAGGTCGATCTTTAGGAAATGTATTAGTATAATGGTATATGGAGTCAGCGCAGAGCAAAAAAACGTACCTTATTGTCGTTGGCAGCAAGGTATGCCACCAGGACGCCTTCAATGACTTTGATGTCGTTCCAGTTAGTCGGCATGGCGGCAACGAAGACTGTGTGCTGTTAGTGAGAGTTGGAGGTAAACATGTAATGAGATAGCGGCTGTGCATGTATAAAATGACCTGAAATTAGCTAGGCAAGACAAATGCGTAGCCATAAGAAGGCATCTTGAGCTCTATGTAGGGTCACTACTCACGCGGAACAACTGTAACGCGCAAAGCTGATAAGCTTTGCTGGTGGGGGTAACTTACTTCAGTGTCGATTAAAGAGTTCTTAAAGTAGATATGCGCAAAATATTCCAGATTGCAGTGAGAGTTGAGTGTTGTGGATGTGGTGTAGCTTGGTTGGAAGGAGGACGTGGAAGATATGCGGGTAGCAGAGAGCACGTGCAGGTGAGTGAAGGTGAATAGCAAAACATTAGTCTTGCCTTCTCACTTTCCCGCCTTCACGCCGCCAACACATTGTAATAAAGAGATGACGTAGTAGGAGAATACTTGCCACGTCTGCCTGTCTACGCAGTGGCGCGATATGTGATGTCCAATGTATGATAGTTAGAAAGATATGTTTTCACAAGCGACCAGACACGGGGAAGAACACTACGAGCAAAAGTTATGTCTAGGAAACAGCTAAGACGCCGTATAATAGATATGATTGGGTATAAATGCTTTTATAGTCAACGCCTAGCGGGACTTGATAGAACACACAAGCCCTAGTTAATTACGGACTCTTTGCTCAAAACTGTTTTGTTATGAAACATGGCTACTTCATCGCCTCGCCTTGTTTGTTTTGGAATCATCCCATTCTCTCTTGCCCTTGCCCTGGGCTTTGAGTCTCTTTGCCTCCTCCCTTGGATCTATGACTAGCAGCTCTTCTTCGTTCTTCCGCTTCCATTCAAGGTCTTTGCCTAGCCTGTCTTTTGCAAAACTGAGCGAATGGGACATCCAGCCTGCATCGTCATCGGAACCCTCGTCTTCTTGAGCGTCCCAGGCTTTGCACGACTGACAGCCTACTATGAAATGCAGGTCACATGCAGCTTCGTCGTCTTGATCACCACCGTTGCCATGTCCGTTTTCATTTTCGTTTGGCGTGCTTTCGGACAGTGTTGAAGCGGCTGATCTGGATATTGTGGCTGGCTCTGCAGCCTCGAGTTTGGATTTGAAGCGTGCCAAGATGTCTAATGAGGATTGCTCATCTTTTGAGTTTCCACCAGCACCGCGCTTGCGTCCGCGCGTGGTCGTTGAGGGTACCATGGCTTCGAGCAGAGACTTTTTCTTGACAGGTGCAGCATCCTGAGTTTGCGTGCTCCGCTTCATAGAGGCTTTGAGTTCGGCAATCTGCTGGTTCACACGATCAAGCTTTGCTCGTTTCTCGGCCTCTGGCGACAATTCTCGTGGGGGCGAGCGGGGTTTAGGCGCCGGGGGTGACTTGGGGGCTTGTTTCTGTGCAGTCTTGGGCTCGGGAGGTGGCGAGGGAGAGTTACGAGGTGAGTTACGAGGCGAGTTGCGAGATGAGTTGCGTATGGGCATGGCTTTTGCTGGCTCTGTTGGTCTGGAGGATGGTGCTTTCTCATCGCCTGCACTGACTAGCTTGGTGTTGAACTTGGGCTTCTTCGCAACGGGCGCAGAACCAGCAGCGTCCTCGTCGTCCCCAAAACTGAGGACGTTCTTGCCGGCTTTCCTCTTGGGCTTCTTGGGCTTCTTCGTCTCTGCCTCTGTGGGTGCAGCAGCCTGCACCCGACGGACCATGTCTTCAAAGGGATTCACAATAATGTCTGCGCCCGTGACTTTGGTTGGGTACATGGGCTGGTCGTCGCTTCCGTCGCGGATCTCAGCCTCGGCCATCTTCATGAGGTTATAAATGGTGTCGCCGGCCACTCGGCCAAACAGCGTGTTCTTGTCCTGCAGCTCGGGTGCCGGGGCAAGTGTGAAGAAGAACTGGCTGCCATTGTCGTCCTTGGTGCCTGTGTTGGCCATGCCCAGCAGCCCGCGGCGCGTGTACTTGAGTCGGCTGTGGAACTCGTCGGCAAAAGGCTCGCCATCGTAGCTGCTCTGGCCGCCCTGGCCGGTGCCCGTGGGGTCGCCGCCCTGGATAATGAAGCCCTTGACCAGGCGGTGGAAGACGGTGTTGTCGTAGTAGCCATCGAGACACAGCTGCAGGAAGTTGCGCGACGTGACGGGCGTCTGCTTGGCGAACAGCTCCAGCTCCAGGTCGCCGGCGGTGGTGTGCAGAACCACCTTGGCCGTGGGATTGGGCTCGAGGTTGTATGTCGAGCTCATGGCGACCGTCTACCTCGCAAAGCCTGTTGCCTGGTCGTCGATGGCGCAGTGTCGTGATGTGGTGATGTCGCGTGGGTTGTCCGCGCTGCAAAGCCTCCAGCCACTCAGCGTCGAGCGCTTCCGCACGACCCACGGGCCCACGACCACTACGCCAACGTCATTCTGCACATCCCTTGGCCATGTGCACGTCTCGTACCTTGCTCGACTCCAACCCACCCACTTGCCCTTACCACTGTCCAGATGGCATCTTATTTATAACACCATCTTCCCGTCCGATATTCCATCCATCTCTGCCCTGGGTAGCACCTCTTCCTTTCCACCCTCCCACTTGGCACCATGTTGCCCTACATTAATGCTCGTACGTGTTGGCGAAGCCAAAATGCTGACACATGCACTAACCAACCGTGAAGCATTCGAGTATGCCGGCAGCATACTTGGAAACTCGGCAGATGAGCGTGAGAAGCCTCAGCATTATATCTGCTTGGCCCATTGTTGACCTTGGCTAGTAAAACTCGTCTTTTCCTTCTACCTGTCATATCCACTTGCGGCTGTCCTCAAGAGGATACCTGACAAGGATCCATGGAAGAAGAACTTGTTCATAATCAGGTATGTATGCCATCTTCATGTATAATATAGTCCCCTGTTCATAGATCCAGTGTGTCCATGTTCTACCTGGTTGGTCTTTTTGACCTATGGGCTGGCCTTCGAACAATCTTCATCAGTGCGGGCAGCGCCTACCTAATTGCATCCAAGATCCATTCCCCCTACATGCCCTGGATTGGCTTCGTCTTCCTCATGGGCCACATGTCTGTCAACCACATCTACCGCCAGGCTGTCAACGATCCCTCCGTCTTTGACATAACCGGTGCACAGATGGTCATGGTAATGAAGCTTACCGCCTTTTGCTGGAACGTGCAAGATGGTCGTCTCGCTGACTCTGACCTCACCGATTTCCAACGCGAACATGCCATCCGCACCATGCCCAGCCTCCTCGACTATACAGGCTACGTCTTCTTCTTCCCGGGTCTCATGGCCGGTCCTGCATTTGACTATGCCGACTACAGCCAGTACATCACTACCACCATGTTCACCCTCCCGCCAGGCACAGATCCCTCCCGGGCCCCGCCGACACGAAAGAAGCGTAAGATTCCTCGGAGTGGAGTGCCGGCTGCCATCAAAGCTGGGTACGGCACGCTCTGGCTAGTTGCCTTTATCAAATTCTCAAGCTGGTACTACCCTGCCTTCTACCTTGGTGGCGAGTGGATGCACTACACCTTCTTGCGCAGGGTATGGCAGCTGTACATGCTCGGACTTACTACCCGTATGAAGTACTACGCCGTGTGGAGCTTATCAGAAGGAGCATGCATCCTGTCTGGCATCGGCTACAATGGTCTAGACCCCAAGACACATCGACCAAAATGGGACCGCCTCACCAACATTATGCCCCTGGAGATTGAGAGCGCTCAAAATGCACGAGCTTACCTTGGCTACTGGAACATTAATACGAACTCTTGGCTGAAGAATTATATGTACTTGCGCGTAACTCCCAAGGGCCAGAAGCCCGGCTTTCGGGCTACCTTGGCAACCTTTGTTACGAGTGCTTTCTGGCATGGCTTTTACCCTGGCTACTACCTGGCCTTCGTGCTAGCGGCATTTGTACAGACTGCCGCAAAGAGTCAGTCTGCCCACAAAACTTTAATTGAAAGATATACTAACCATTTGTAGACGGCCGCCGCTTGGTTCGCCCACTTTTCCTGACTCCTGATGGCAAATCGCCCTTACCCACGAAGCGGTACTATGATGTCTTTACAATGGTGCTGACACAAACCGTCTTTGCTTTTGTCGTCGCCCCCTTCATCTTGCTGGGCTTCTCGGACACGATCAAAGTTTGGGCACGCGTCTACTTCTACGCGCTCATCGGCGTTGCAGCGTCGTATGCCCTGTTCTCCCGTTCTTTTCCGTTTCGAAAGATGCTCGTGCAGCGTCAAGCTGCCCGTGTGCCACCAGTACAACCAGCCAGTCAGATTGATGGCCCTACAATTGAGAAGGCAGCACGAGAGGAAATTCGCAGAGAAAGATTGGCTAGGACTGTGTCAGCAGATAGTATGTCCGGTGTTGGCAGCCAACACCAGATGCCACTTTTGGGTATTGCCGATGACCCCGAAAAGGTAGTCGATGAGATTGTGGCCGAGGTGAAAGCAGAGATAGAACTGAGAAGACGGAGGGGCAGCATCACACAGGGGTTTGATGTCAAGAAAGCAGTGCAGGAGAAGCTCAGCCAGTTCACGAAGAAGTCGTAGGGCTGGATGCCGCGGGGGATGCCCCGGTAGGCCGCACATGTTTTATTGAAGAGAAGAGCGACTGCCATTGATGGGCCGACGATGGATTCGCTGGTTGTAATTTGGATGCATTTATTTTTATGTGTTTGGTATATGTCTGTATGCGTGGTGCGTGCAAGCGGCTGGCAAGGCGTCCGAGCGCGTTGGGTGGTTGAGGTCGGAATACCAAGCTTTCCGGGATCAGCCCAGACCCTAGCCAGATCGCCGCGCACCCACATGGTTGATAGTGTACACGACACGCTCCCAACGTTCCCGTCCGATGCATCCACCATCAACCCATCCCGGCTACACATACACACACCGCTCCCGCCGCCACTATCCAGGTAGTCTGTCGCGTGGCCGGCGTGAAGGCGACGCCATGGTATTCTAGAGCTGGCCGCCGCCACCTTCTTCAAGCCCAAATTTCGCACACACTAATAAACGAACCGTCGTTTGATATTAGCTGAAAAGCCTGATCCAGCCTAGCAGCTACATTTAAAATACAAGCAGAGCCCAACCGATCCACACGCTTGCCGCAATACGGGTGCACTGGCATGTGTTCATGTAAAAACTATCCGGGTGCTGTTATTGGCCTCGCGGATCTAGGCAAACTGGTCAGATTCATGGAACGGACCTGCATCGCGTAAATGCTCGAATCTGGGGTTTCCCAGTCTTTAGTGACTTACTACGTAGGCGGCCCGCAATAAGCAATCTACTAGTAGGCTTGTCATCTCCGGTCGCCCAATGCTTGGGAAGCGCCTTCTTGCTCCACCATACGGCATGCTGGCCCCCAAGACTCTTGGTTCCTGGTGCCCGTATACATGGCCCAACAGTAAATAGGTTTCTGTGTATACAGGCGGGTCTCGTTACCGACGCTGTGTTTCTCGTACTCAGCCGCTCGCAACGTTGCTTAGGGCACAGGGCTCGACTAGAATGCCCCTAGTGCACCAATGCTAAACACGCGGCGCCGTATTCTAGACGCCTCACCAAGGATCCCATCGCTTCCATAATCTCCTTTCTGCTCCGTGCCTCGGGAAAAATCAACATGACGGCCTTCCCCATCCGACTATCAAGAAGAGCCATCAGCGCAATCTTCGGGAAGATCATGCTTGAATAGTTCCCTTCTCCTTTCCTTGTTTTCGTCTTCGAACCTCTGCTTACGCCCGGCTCATAATCCATGCTCCCCAGCTCTTTGTGGATTAATGCATACTTGTTCCAGTTAATTGTCATTGCGGGCTTTCCAGCTTACCCTGGCCTCCAATGACGACCCCAAATCATGGCCCTCTAATCCTGGGAATATCATGGGCATTTGCCATCTTCAGTGGTATTTTCCTAGGCTTCAGATTCTACGCCAAGGTGACTCGCAGACAAGGGCTGTGGTGGGATGACCATGTTCTCCTCGCCTCGTGGGTAAGTCGAACCTCTACTATCGAATCTCGCTACTGTACTTTGCTAACCCAGATGAGTAGATTCTGCTTCTTTCACAGGCAGTCGCCACCCAATATGGCGTCGAGTTAGGTTATGGAAAGCCGCTCAATGATATTCCGACCAAAAATTGGCCAACCATTGCCCTGGGGTCTGCCGCCATATCAATGGTATCAAGCATTGCCGCAGCACTTTCCAAAATGTCATTTGGTATTACTTTATTACGCCTAACATCAGGCCACCTGCGCTCCACGGCATGGTTCTGCATCATTACCCTTTTGCTCACCCTGGTCCCCAGTGTTGTGGGTCCCTGGATACAGTGTCCGCATATGGAGGCAACATGGAACACGTCTAGTGATGTCTGTTGGACTGCAGAGTCGCAAATCCAATACGGCATCTTCAATGCTGCCTGGTCAGCTTTGATCGATTTTGTTCTTGCGTCATTGCCATGGTTTCTCATATGGAACCTGCAGCTCAAATCTCGCGAGAAGATTGGTGTTGGCATTGCAATGAGCTTGGGAATGCTGTAAGTCCTTGTCCGGCTTCGCAGTCATGGACAGACTGTTGGCAATTGTCATACTAATACGGCCATTAGTGCAGGTATCTGCGCCGTTATAAAAGGAGTATATGTAGTACAGCTTCGGGAATGGGATTTTTCCTACTACGGCAAAGATCTTGTCATCTGGACCGTCGTGGAGATTGGCACTGCCATTGTCGGAGGGTCAATTCCCGTCCTTCGCGTTTTCTTGAAGGAGACGATGTCGTCGTACGGGCGATCGGGCGCGAGGACCGATGCCACTGTCCCACTCTCACGATTGCACAGATATCAGCATTCAACCGTCACCACGACCGTACGAGCTGTGAAAAGGGGTAAAGAGGGGAGCTGGACTGCGATAGACGGGGAAGAACAAAACGATGGCTCAAGTCAAAGGGGTATCCTAGTCGACGAAGAAATGGGTGGAGCTAGTGGTAGTGAAGCAACGTACGTGGGTGACCATATCTTGCAAACGAGCACAGTCACTGTTAGAGTTGAGAACGGTGCTAGCCCGTCCCCTCGCAGTAGGTCTTTTCTGAACACTGATTAGCTGTTTTCCTGTTTTGCACCAGTTGTCTGTGTAAGCATGGCTATCGCCGTGTCCGTACATTTCAGTATGTATGGGCCATGAATACAATAAACATCCCAACGCTAGCTCTCTCGGAGAAATAGAGGCCCAAGGCTGTATTTATTATAGACCCGCCTTTGAACATATGTAATGCATCACATGTTGGTTGATATTAGACGCAACACGTGTCAGGGCCGATTGCGGCCTATATGATTCATCCACGGCCGACGCAGGCCCGAGTACTGTTCCCTTGGACATGGGCATCACAACGCACATTTGACCATATTGGATCTCTCGTATAGCGCAGATAAGACTTAACGTACGGACAGAATCGTACCAAAGCACCTAGCTTCTGGAAAAGGCCCATGGGCCGATTGCCTTTAGTGATGACCAAACATGACAAAGCGGCAGAGATAACTAGGCTGGGAAGCGCTTTGTGTACAGTGAGATTTACCGCACGGATCCGTTGCGAGTGCAAGCGATGCTGTGGACAACTGCGATGACTAGCGACGAGTATTAGAGCGACAATAGTGCCGTTTTCATGCTGAGCCCCTCTTGAAAGAGCCGAAAACAATTGCCTTTGGTTGCCGCATGATCTGCAAATGCGCCACGCTTGTCGGAGTCGCAGCCTTGGACGGGTCGGCAAGTCAAACGGTGACAACCTTTTTCAAGTGCCGGCTCACCTCAACCCCACAAACTTCCCCATACTCGTCTGAATCTCGTCATTGCCCTCATGACGGGCCACCCTATCCCGCCCTACAGCAAGGCTTCCCCGCAGATTATTGCGTACTGCGTATATCGTCGTCCTTCGCCTTGGCCACGCTGGCCGCATGCTTCCTACCCCAGGACGATTTCGGTATTGTTGGCGAAATACTAGTAACCAACTAAACCTCTACGACGCTTATCTCTTGCGCCCCTGTGTGCAGCGTAACAGGGATTGCTCAAGATTGCTTAACTGATTCTCCGATTCCTGCTGCGGCTCTGCTGCCATTCGCCCGACACAGCCCACCACCACTGCACAGCTCAGGGCTCGCTTCCATCGAGAAGGAAAATGGAACGCTACACGTGACTTTGCGACGTTAATACCTCGGATAAGGATACATGGATTGCCGGTTAGGACCTTCAGCCACAATCCTCCCACACTTCTCAGTGCATTTTAGTACGCATGATCAACCATATCAGTCCTATGAATGGACTAGCCTCGCTATAAGTACACCTGCGCTCAAACAGAACGCAAATCTCTTCGTATGCGCATTGAGGCTCAACCGAACCCCCACGAGACGCACAGACTCATAGCCGGCGTCAGCAAATCTTGCCATGCAATGTACATCACTTGAAACCAAGGTATCTGAGTCAGGACTTTGATCAATTAATCGCACTGGTTCTAGATGCAGCTTAAACATTGCTTGAAAATTCAAAACTACTTGGCTGGTCTCAATTTAACCATGAAACAATGACGCCGAGGGCCTTCCTCCAACACCTGCCATTGGTCAAACTTATTTCGGGTTCAAGATACCATCAATGATTGTTGCATATTTAAGACACTCCTCATCACGCATCCTGTTAGTGTAGACTTGGACCGATGTTGGTAAGTTGTCCACGAGTTCGGGCTCATCTGTAAATGGCACATGTTAGCTTGTATTGCACACAGCAAATGTGTCATGAGGGAGCAAAAAAAAGGATAGACGTACAGTTCGGACCGCACTGACCAGGGCCCATGACAAGAGGCTCAGGATCAAGTTTGCTAGATGACTTGCCGAACGGTATGATGCATGCGGGGTACTGTCTCAATTGTCAGCATATGTCTTCTTCTTTGTCGGCAAACAGGAGAGCGGGCCCTCTCGAGCACTTACGTCAAGCACGTTCAACAACAATGTGTAAGGCGGCAGACCGTACGTGTCATGCCGGACTGCAGTGTGTTGTGCCGACGGTCCGATGACAACATCTAGCTTTTCATCCTTCCACAGGGATCTCCATTCTTCCGCAATGATGTGCCTCTTTACGTTGAGTGCAGCCACTCTCTTGACACCTTGAAGGTCGGCAATATCATCAAGAAAGCTGTTTTTGAAAGTGCCCCACGCTTCCATGCCTTGCTTCACGGATCGTATTACAGGTTCGCCACTCGCGTCAAGGTACTTTGCGGCTGTGTCGTCAAGAAAGAAGAACCCAAAGCCAACGGCCACGGCGTCGGCTACATGGGCCTTGGGGGCACTAATATTGTAGATATAGTGGCCCTGTGCCTCCAATAGCCTCACAGCTTCCGCCAAAGCTCTCTTGACTGGTGGGTGCAACGGGAAGGTTGGGTCTTCGGAGACCACACCAATACGTAGCTTCTCCGGGGCTGGAGATCCAGAGAGATCCAACCAAGGCACGTCGAGAGCACTCGTGTCATACAAGGCTGGTCTAGCCGACATGACTGAGCTGCACAAAGTGTTTAATGCGTGGATATCGTTGGCTAGAGGCCCCGCACAAGGCTTGAAGAAATCCATGCCGGCAAGGGCTGGGGAAGCTTGCCCGCCATCAGGTACGCGAGAAGTCGTTGGCTTGAAACCGTACACTCCGCAGCAGAGAGACGGTATGCGAATCGAGCCTAAATGACATGGTAAGTGTGGGAACTAGGTGCATATACCAAAACGTTCTAGTAACGAACCTGCGATGTCTGTGCCAATGCCCAGAGGAGATCCCCGAAAGCCTACTAGAGAACCTTCGCCGCCACTGGACCCGCCAGCAGTAACAAAGGTGTTTACTGGATTCAGTGTGCGCCCAAAAATGTTGTTCTGGGAGTCTGCAGTCTATTGGAGTGTTAGCATCAAGTCTCCACACGGGCCACTGATGAATCAATCTTACCATGAGAGTCTGCGGGATGTTCGTCTTGACGTAAATGACGGCTCCAAGTTCAAGCAAAATGTCAACAAGGGGCGAGTTCTTTTCGGACGGGGGATGACTCAGGAAAGACACGAATCCAATGCTGGCATCTGAACCAGCAACATGGAACCCATCTTTGACGCTAATGGGCAAGCCGTGGAGCGGCCCAACTATCCGTCCTTGTGCTCTTTCGTCATCGAGAAATTTGGCACGGGCCTGTGCCTCAGGGAAATAGGTTTCAGTGAGGCATGTCAGCTAGAAGATGGTCTATCAGATATTGTGGCTTCAACGTGTAGGGACAACTGCAGCTTACAAGTTGCTGTGCAATGGCTGCTCTCTTGGAAAAGGCAAGTGTTACGTCCAGCGCAGAAAGTTCACCGCTCTTCAATTTAGACAGCAGTTGTGTTACCGTATAATTTTCGGTAATATCCAATTCCTTGTCGGTCAATATGCCCGACTTGCGTGGAATGTCCATGTCATTTATACGGTGCGGATGATCTTCAAACGGCGTTTGAAGCGTTTGCAAGATAGCCGAGGGGAGCAGCCATTCCTTTGGCAGCTTATCACGGCATGATTGCTGCTTCGCAGCGACTGCCGACTCCCAAGAGGTAGTAGTGGATGCGGCCATGGTTTGAAATCAAATAGGAAATACGTATGGATATCAGAAGACGGCAGGGGACTCTACCAAGTATATATGGTGGCCGAGGCTATTTTAAATGCCGCACAAGACATCCGAAGCTAACATGATGCAAGGATTCACTCATCAAGATAAGACGGATTTGAAGCTTAGAGACTGAAGCGGTCGCAAGGTGTATCCCCGGTTGGTGGCCCGCCGGCACATAGTTAGCCTAGTGCGCTGCGTACACATACCCCATAGGCGTTGGGGCCAAGCCGGCGTAATCCACACCACATAATTGGGCCGATGTAGGTCCGAGCGCATCCACCATGCAGAATCCGGGGAATGGCAGATAATAGACCCCTTGACTTCGGCTACTCGCGAGAAGGGCCGCAAGTTCACACATATATAACTCCAGATGAGCCAGCACTGTGGGGAAACCAGCGCACCTGCCAGACACGCCGTTTGTGTGCCACACGGTCCCGTCGTCTTACCTAGTCCCCTTCTCTTCGTTGTATTCCTTTCTCCACCATGAACGAATCAACCGTCCACGGCGAGGGCGACGAGTCCTTCTGGGCGCCCGGTACCATTCGACTGGAGGATTGTATGATTTCCCAAGTACTCACCCACAAGACATCGTGTTGACAACTCGTCTACAGTGACCCGCTCCCGGACTGAAGTTATCCTCCATCCCATCCCAACCTCTGATCCCGATGATCCCCTCAACTGGAGCAAGATAAGGAAAATGATCAACTTTGGACTAGTCGGCTTTTTCGTACTATGGACCTTCGTACAGCTCCAAGTTGGTTCTACGTCCTGGGGCCAGCTCATCCCGCAGCTACATTTCACCGTTGACCAGCTCAACAATGGAGTTGCTATGAACGCAGCCGGCCTGGCCATCGGTTGCGTTCTCTTCATGCCCTTCGTGCACAAGTATGGACGACGCCCTCTATATTTGATGAGTTCCGCAATGCAGCTAGCCGGTGTCATTTGGCAAGCCAAGATGCAAGCCTATGGCGACTGGCTGGGATGCAATTTTCTCACAGGCTTGGGTGGTGCCATCAGCGAGGCCGTTGTTCAAGTCACCATCGCCGATCTCTTCTTTGTCCACGAACACGGAACCATGAATGCCTGGTACCTCATCTTCACCTCCGTCGGTGCCACGCTTGGTCCTGTAGCCTCTGGCTTTGTGGTCCAGTCGCAGGGATGGCGATGGATCTGGTGGTGGTGCACCATTTTCCTTGCTGTAAATTTCCTGCTCATCATCTTCATGTTCGAAGAGTCAAAATACGTTCCCGTTCTCTCTGGCCAGACCGTTCCTCTCGACCGGGGTGTCACTAGCACAGATGACGTTAAAACCGCGGATGCCGACTTGGAGCCAGCAAAGGTTGACGTCAAGCACACCACCATGGAAAGGATACAATCTAGGATCGACCCAACTCTGCCACGCAAGACCTACCTCCAGCGCATGACGTTAGTGACCACCTCGGACTATTCTGTTCGCCACCACTTTTACCAACCTGTCGTCGTACTATTCATGTTTCCTGCCGTCGCCTATGCAGCCCTTACTTATGGCACTGTCTTGGCGTCTTTGGCGCTCATGGCCTCTACCCAGGCAACGTATCTTATCCAACCACCTTACAACTTTGGGCCTTCTGGTGTCGGTCTCATGAACTTGGCTCCATTCACCGGCTCTTTTCTCGGCTTCTTCGCCGCTGGTTGGCTCAATGATAGGTCCATCATGTGGCTCGCAAGACGAAACGGCGGTATCTATGAACCCGAGATGCGTCTCTGGCTTGGCCTTGCATCCGCACTGATCCTTCCCGCTGGCGTTCTCTTGTTTGGCATCGCTTTGGCTCATGTAAGTTGATCGTTTTCTAATGCTGATAACAAGACACTGACATTCTCTGCAGGGTGTGCATTGGATCGCCATGGCTGTGGGTTTTGGCATGTTTGGTTTCACATTTGTGCTTGCTAGTGGTGTGGCACTTGCGTATGTGACGGACTGTTATCAAGAGGTAAGAAGCCGCCTACAACTTCCCGATTACATTGCAGACACTAACTTGACATCTTCAAGATTCTCGGAGACATTATGATTGGCGTCACCTTTGTCAGGAATGTCTTCTCCGTCATTATTCTTTTCACCCTCACTCCTTGGACCAAGGCTATGGGCATCCAAAATGTTTCAATCATCACGGCCGTCTTCAATCTTGTCGTCCTTTTGCTCCCCATTCCTTTGATCATATGGGGCAAGAGATTTAGGATCTCAACTTCCAAGCGATACGAAGCAATGGCTCGTCGGCAACCCGCGTTCCGATCACTGGAATAGCGCTCGTAAAATGCAAAGTCCTTTTGCTTTGTACACAGTCATCCAAAGCCTGTAGAATCATTATGTAGTATTGCAGTCTTTCCTTTAATACTTTGGCTCAATGTGGAAGCCAGGAGACGGCGTCACACCAGTGTACTTGTCCTCGAATGTCTTTGATTGCCCAAAATGCAGTCAGTTGATCTCTTAGCCTGATTCTTGATCTTCTCGAAAATTCAATAAAAATATCAATCTGCTCAAGTGCCACTTGACGTTCCTTCACATCTGTGAGTTCGAAACAAGCGACCATGTACGCAATCTCCATGTGAGGAATGGATCGTTTGGTATGCCGCACTGCTGAACGCAATTCTTCAAGTATTGCTTCTGACAGTGCTGTGCCTGCTGCTAACTCTGTACCGAAAGGATAGCGCAGCCGGTGAATCATGAGGAGCACCGACCAGCGGAAGATGTTAGCTTGAGCTAGTAGGCTCACCATTTCCTGTTGCAAGAAACGACTGGCGCATCCCTCGGGCAGTGTAGGCGTCCATTTGTGGACGACCAACTCGATTGCATCGATGATTCCCATGACTTCGGAATCGCTAGGTCGCTCGTTCTGGCGCAACAGATAGCTGACTTCGCAAATATCGTACATGCAGGGTAGCATTGGCGCAGCAATTCCCACATAGCGATCTACACAACCGTCCGTAATTTCCATCTTGAACCGTAGTGTGGGCACCTCGCCCATTAAATAGCATTCCTCGGTCTCTGACAAGATCAGGCAGACGAAAAATGCCGAACACTCAGAATCAAACACTGTAATCGAGTCGTACATGGGCTTGATGGTGAGGAGAGCATGTCTGCATATTGCCAAACCGCTTCCGGATATATGCAATGCGAAGGTGAGTGCGCTCACTGCTAGCAGCAGGATGACGGATAAATCTCCAGAATCGAGAGGTTTGACGGAGCGCAAAGTGGACACCGCGGAAGCCGCCCGTCTGTGGCCAATGGACCTGTCTTCGGGGGAGGGATCAGGATCATACTCGCAAGCTAAGAGCGCTGCAGTTGCTATCAAAGCATCGCGGATCCATGATGGTGCGTTATAAAGGTGCCGCGCAAAAGTCTTGTGATGCTTTACCCGGAAGCTCTGTGCTATCAAGAACTGCTCAATCTGAGGTCGTCCTTGTGATATGCACTTGACAATAAACAACTCCCTTTCGTTCATGTCGGCAAAAATGGAAAGAGTCCTGGGTGGAGACACTGCACCCGATCTAGCTGGAGATGCTGGTAGGGAGCCTATGTCCGATGCAGGGCTCGCTGGAGTAGTGCCTTGTTTGACTGATGACGCTGCTGCCGAGACCGTAGAAGAGCTCCCGCTACGGGAGCGACGTACTTGGATTGTTGTCGCACTTCCCTCATGGCGATGGTGACGAGGCTTGCGGCCAGCGGTTCCCACGGGTCTTAGGCTCTGGCATGTGTTCTGCAGTCGGTGGCAACGTTCGCAGGCACTCTGGCCGGGGACACGTCTACATTTTTCCTTGACGGCGTGGCACCTGTCGCACGCCCGTGTTGCTGGTGGTCTGCCCATTGAAGGCGCTCAAAGGTGCGTCCTCCGGGGTCATGGTAGGGTGTGAGAGTGGATGCGACAGGGAGCCTGATGCTATGTAGCAAGCTCGGGTGAAACACCGGCCAAATGACTAATCGTCCCGCAGCGCCCGAGCTTCTCAGCCCTGGGATCCGGGGAAAATAGCGCTACACATTTGGAACAAGTCGCGTTGTAAGATATGCGCCACAATCAAGGTCGACGATTGTCACTTCATTCCTTAGTCTTCTCTACTGTACACACAGTCTATGTTCGCACAACCTTTTGCGCAATCAATCTGCATACTCCCTCTGCATGCTGATGGCTACACCAACATCCAGACCGAAGCCACATCACACTTGATTCGTCTTTGTTCGGTCCTGGCCACTTGCTATGGCCACTCCCCTTCATCTCGGCTAGCCGATAAGGAAATCGAACCAAGTCGCAAACCCGCAGCCTCCTTTCCCGACTTGATGCTATCAGATGAAAGAGAAAGCAAGGCGTCTAATTGTTCCGTACGCTCCAAACAACTCTGGCGCGAGGAATGTAAGAGATTTAGGGTTTGCAGAGATGTGGCAGATCAATTTGCTGGCTGTGTGGACCTGGGCGAAACTGCCAATTCATCCGTTGCCATGAATCGTTCAATTTGGCCTTTCCTCTTCTTGTGAAATCCCCTATGCTCGATCTTCCTGTAAGTTGGGAACATCACAGCTGATGGTGTGTGGGGTGCTCGTGGACGCGTAGTAAGGAGAGCAATGTGTGAATGCACTCCCCGAACGCAATGATCCTGACATACAGATTTTAATGTACACCATTTGAGCGTTTGGCCGTATCGAGGACGTCTTGATGAAAATAACATCGGCCCCCTCGGTGTAGCGGTGTAGGCAAACGCCATGAGTGGAGTAAATTCTATAGCCCAAGGCATGTGTGCAGTGAAAGCACGCAGAGCACTAGTACCCTCATTAAGCCAGAGGTTTTCATCCCATTTCTTGCTGAGGATGGATTTGAGTGAGATGTTATCCCTAAAATGTTAGGGAAGGTAGGGGTTTGTCAGAAGCTTGATGATAAGTCCAAAAGTGAGATACAGAAACAGGTCGCAAGGTAAGAAATATGAGGTTTCTAAGGGGTTAGGTAGGTAGTTGGAACTCCCGAGGTTTTACTTTGGGGAACGATGGAACTGGAGAAAACACACACAGAGAGAGAGGAAGGTTTGCCCTCTTGAGTGGCTCTGAGCATATCGGCGACTAATCCTTGGACCCGTTTCCAAAGTATCATGGCCTTCAAGAGTATCTTGCAAGACTTGGGCTAGCAGTAGGTTTGTGAATGTAATTGATAGGTTGGGCAGAGTAGTATCACATCTGGGAAAACAGACGCATGTTGGATGACCTTGCAACTTTTACCTTGTGACGTTTTACTGAAAGAGACTGGGGCCACAAAGTCAAAGGCGACGCACAAACAGCAATCGCCGGGAGAGAAGTCTCTGGGGAACGGCTGGTGAATATGCACAGGGTCCATGCAAGGCGTAAATGGCCAGAAGACACCCTAGGTAGTTTAAGCCACAATTGTTCTCCAGGCTTCTAGTGGAAATGTCCATATCCTAAATAGGGATCAGTGGACCAATGCGGCCTCTACTGGATCGTTTTCGCCATGTGCATCTATATCTATATCTGGTTGATGCTCGTCCTGGGTTGGGTCTTCGGTGGGAGTAGGACGTCCTTCGATCATGCGAACCCACCATACGGGAGGATCGAGGGGACTGTGATTGTTGTGTAAAGGCGGGTAGATATCGTTGAAGTAGTACCATACTGTTGAAACTTAGCTCTACAACGCAGAAATTGGGGCAAAGACACGGGGACGCGTACTGTGACCTACGACAATGCCGCACATCTCGTCTTTGGGCACGGTTCCGTGCATGATCAACGAAAATGCTAACAATACCCAGGGAAGGTAAGGTGCCTTGAACACTAGCAATCCCAAGAAGCTTAGCATGGTGTCCGGATTCTTCCTACTCCAGATATATATGAGGGTGCTAGACAAAGCAGAGCCAAGGAAGGCCATGGAGAACATGGGCGCAATGCAGAGGAGGAGCGTGGATGCGAAAGTGAGGAGCCAAGCGAAGTGTGCCGTTGACCGCCCAGAAGATTCCTCCAAAAGTCGCGCATAGCGTTGAAGAAAGAAAATGTGGTAGAGGAGATCGAGACTGAGCGGACCAAAGTAGAAAAAGGTGGTGAGAAGCCTCCAGTACTGCCAGATGTCAGTACGGAATGGCCAGGTTTAGATCCAAAGTTGAACGCACCTGGCTCTTGAAGAATACAGTACGGACGCTATAGAACAGCTGGAAGGGCGAGATGATGTGGCATTGTACAAGCACGCTCGCGCTTAGCGCTGCAGTCATCCACCAGCGAGTGCAAACGGGCATCTCGTAGAACCACTGCTCGAGCGGAAATCCTCCAACCCCGCCCATCATACCATCTCCGCCTTGCAGCACGTTGGCCATTTTGTTTATGCCTGGCTGGCGCAAGCAGACTGCGCTTTCTCTGGATTTGGAGATACCGGCGGTGCAAAGATAGAGGCGATAAAGGGAAGGGCTCCAGCATATAGAAGCTGCGTAAGAAGCGAAAGGACAGGTGTCGGTGAGCAACCGCTGCGCTCTCGTGTTCGAGAGTGAAGGACAAGTACGTACATATGTGGCTACGTAACGTGAACCATGGCTGACGAAAGCGCTAGCTTGATCTGATCTGATCTAATCTAATCTAATCTGGCCAGCTCAGATTAGATAAGACGCGATTGAGGGCCGCGCACTAGCCACACGTGCCAGCCCCTCGGCTCGGCCCAGTACTGTGACGCGACCAAGTAACGCGAGAACGGCTAGCAATGCGAACAAGCCTATCCGATACAGCAACCTTTTTTCATTGTCCTAGATTGCCCTATTCCTGAGACCCACATCGATCCCTAACCGTCTTGCCCATTCGAACCGCAGCGCGCTAGTTCAATCAAAGCCAAAGTTTGGCGGCTTCGCGTCGCGTCCGGTCTACGCGCCAACCTCGAATTCCACCCAAACGCATACATTTCTCGCGACCCCGTCGTCGCTCACTTTGCTTTCAGCAGTTGGCACAGCATTTCTACGACGGAAACCCAACATGGCACCGAAATCTCCTGCCAGGCGCAATAAAGCGCGACCATCGCGAGGCGGGAGAGCTAGTATTGGGGATAGAAGGGAGTCTGGCAAGCGACGTACGTCAAAGCCACGCAACCAAGGGGCGCACCCACAGTGACTGACATGGCACAGTTGGAGCGCCAGGACCTGCGCCTGATCGCGCAAAAAAGCGGTATAAGCCTGGTACCGTGGCTCTCCGTGAGATCAAGCGTTACCAAAAGTCGACTGACCTGCTTTTGCTGAAGCTCCCTTTCCAGCGCCTTGTAAGTGTGCGACTGCGATAAGTCATTTATGTCGTTTCTAACGTTTCCAGGTCCGTGAAATCGCCCAAACAGTCACAAGCGAAGAAGGACCCAACAGATGGCAGAGCCAAGCCATTATGGCCCTACAAGAAGCTACTGAAGCCTTCCTGGTCAACCTATTCCATGATGCCAATCTATGCGCCATTCATGCAAGGCGCGTCACCATTCAGCAAAAGGACATACAGCTCGCACGTCGCCTGCGCGCAGCTTGGGGTGCTCCGGTCTGATATCGAGCGGAGTCCAGTATGCAGATACCCATTCTTTTTTTTTCACATGTATTGTTTTCGAATTTGCAAGTAGGGGCTTTAACATGGCGTGCCGTATAGGAATCGGCTTTTGCGTGTCTGGATAAGTACTTATTTATCAGCCAAGTTACATACATAACAGTGTTACTCTCCTCTGGCAGTACTCGAAAGCTTTCATAGCGCACTAAATGTACAGAAGCTCAGAAGCCTATAATTACCCTCGTTCCTGATATCATGTCCAAAACTATGCAGAGCCGCCTGCCATAGCCAACTTTAATGTAACTAGTAACACCAGCTTAGCGTATCACGGCTTGGACCATCTATGACTGCCTAACCTATTACTTTAATCTCTTAAATCTTCCTGGCGTAGAGCGTATGAGATTATTTTGCTGAGAACGGAATGGCGGGCCACATCCGAACCTGCCGGATCCGGGTGTCAAAAAGGTTTTGCGTAACACATTCGGCAGTACATACCTATTTGGTCATAGCCTAGCAACACTGCGCCTTTTCACTTACGACACAACACACGGGGTCCCTGCCCAAGTAACAAATGCTAGATTGATCATGTTTCTGTACTCACATTGTCTGTCTGCCCAACATACTTGGTGTTATTCAACGATTGTTGTGAGCCTCTTCCACAGAGATCTCCCTACAAGTTTTTGCGATGCTCTGCTAGGGAGCAATATACCCTTGAACACTTTTATTCACAATCACCTGGAGATTGAGCCAGAAAAATCGCAGTGCAATCGTTAGAACAAGAGACAAGATAGGGGAAGCTATCCTGTATTTGCGAGCAAAACGCTAGCAAATTTGGACTGGTATATCCCAGCCCGTCCGCATGATAACCCTACCAAGCCCCTGTATGTTCCACCTTACGTAATGAGGCACAGTACTCCATGCATCCTTTTACAGGTAAAAGCTCAAACTAAGCTACTTGACAATCAGGGACAGATCCTTTGGATTAAATTAGATTTTTCACTTCCACGGACGCTTGGTGGTCTTGGAAAGTAGGCCATGCCCTACACTTTTGGTCCTACTGATATTCTACTGTTCTGTTTTTATCGAATTCGGCGTGCGTATGTTACAAGCATACTATGCACCGATATACGAGTGTCTATACGCAATAATGACTAATGATATCGACTCCTACTAGCTGGATACAGCATGCATTTCCGCTATACGCTCTACTGGTATACGCACACAGTAGAGCAAAGTAAGGATACAGCCACTTGAGCATCCGGTCTACCTCTTCCCTTGAGGCGCACGTGGTCCAGACCGCCTCTCAAGACTATCTTTTTGTGGTAACAATCATTTGCTAGGCGTCTTGGACAGTCACTAGAGCCTCCTGCGTACAGTCACTAGTGATTCCTCAGCAGAGTTCTTAAAATAAGTCATCATTGTAGGAACGATGATTGAAGTGTATATAAGGAGTACAATTTAACAGCTTTTGAATGACACCACATCAGCTCAGCAAACCATCTTCTGTCAATCCCTCGTACCTACTGGGTATCTGAACTGTTACGGAACACCAACACCACCCTCGCTTTTTCCCTTCGTTCTTCCATCATGAGGATCTCTACTCTCTCTTTCTTCGGCCTCCAGGCCGCTCTCGGCCATGCGCAGGAATCTTGCAATGCCGCATGTCAAGCAGCCTTTCGACCAGCTGTCGCAGCTGAGATTGGCTCTATGGTCGCAAAGAATGTGTCCTCCGAATCGTTCTACAGCACGCCTGCCAATGTCACCGGTGCCAAACCTGGTGATGTATTGCGATGGGAGGACCTCCCTCAGTCCGTAGTAAACACCAAATTTACTATACCTTCTGGAATGTCCCTTTCCCGCTTCCTCTACATGACCGAGGATATCGACCGAAAGCCTATTCCCGCCAGTGGATTTGTCCTTCTCCCCTATAGCAGGCTCGATCCAAGCAAGCCGTTGAACACCGTTGTATGGACACACGGTACAGCAGGATTCACGAGAAACTGTGCGCCTTCCAATCATAAAGATCTGTACTACGAATGGCAGGGACCCTACTACCTGGCACAGGCTGGATATGCCGTTATTGCTCCAGACTACGCTGGCCAAGGATCCGATATCCCCCAGGGCTTTATGTACGAGGCTGGCTTTCTTCATGCTGCTGACGCTGCTTACAGCCTTGTCGCTGCCCGTAAAGTCATTGGAAAGCTACTTTCCCAAGATTATGTTGTCGCCGGCCACAGTGAGGGCGGCATGACTGCATGGAGGACCAATGAGCGACTTGCAATGCCCGAACAGGACGAACTCAAGAAGGCGGGCAACTTTCTTGGCTCAGTCGCAAACTCACCGGCGCTCCGTCCACTCGACTTGATCCCTGAATCTGTCCGACGAGCAAACGGCGGACCTATTGGTGATGCGGTATCCGTCTTCTTTTTGCAATCGCTTGCTGGTCTCTTCCCCAAGGAGTTTCGCATTGAGGATTACCTTACACCCCTTGCGCTAGCCCGAGTTCCTCTTGTCAACCAAGGCTGTATCTTTGCAGGTCGAGCCCTTTTCGGAGGCCTGACTAGCGCTCAGCTATTCAAGAACCTTGACTGGCTTAAGCTTCCCGTAGTCGTCGACTGGCAGAAGCGTTTCAATGGCGCCGGACCACATGCCCTCGCTGCGCCAATGCTAGTTGTTCAGGGTATCACCGACGCACTCACCTATGCCAACAATACCGAATGGGACTTCAACCAGACTTGCTCATCTTTCCCCAACTCTAAGGCTACCCTCTTGCTTTACCCCGATTCGAACCACGACGTTACGAACAACGCAGCAATGGTTGATATCATGAAGTGGATTGGGGACCGCTTCAACGGTGTAGCAGTCCAGGATGGCTGCCACAAGAAGACCATCGAGACACTTACCACAAGGCTCCGAAACATTAACACCTCTTACAACGGCACCGCCTAGACATATAGCTCTGCCTACGGTAGTGAATGAGCAGCAGTAGAGGTGTTTTAGAGTTGCGAGGAGTTGGATAGGGGTAGGGGAGAGTTGGGAGGGGTTGGATCGAGGTGGAGTAGAGTTACTAAGGCCTTAAACGAAGTTTAGATAAAGTCTCAGTATTTTTATAGATCAATAGGTTTCTTTCTCTTCCTAGCGCAATTCATACCACTTCAATCCAAGTTTAGCCCAATTTCTATCACGGCTAATTAAAAAAAACAAAGTAACTCAACTCGATGTTTGAAAAGACAATGAATCAATTTGATGCTTCTCATAGCTCTCGAGCGATGTCCCGAAGGACTTTTATGTCGGTTTCTTGTGACCGTTACACCATTTCGTAAGATTCCTCTCAAAAGGCAACGCATCGCACCCACGTGTTTGTGGGTACGGCCAATCCGAGCCAAATACAGTTCCGTCCCCGCTCTGGGCTTTCAGTTATGCCATTGCGAGACCATCAAGATTTCGAAAGTCCGTATCATTCGAAGACAGACATGGTGTAGAATAATGACCCTACGCCAGACATTTGGTCCAGATGTCGTACAAGGATCCTGTGTATTGCTTCAGAAGCTCTGCTAGAAGGACTCATTTGAAAACTTGTCACATCGGTGTACACGTCGGCCGTTACTCCACAAGCTTACTGTAAAATCACTTAACTTCGGGATGTCATTGGTTAGAATACTTATTGCAGCTTTCCAATATGTGGAGTTAGACTAGCCATACTTCATGATAGCCGTCACAATTCAAGTAAAGTAGTTCTGGTAGGTAATGCGTATTGAAGCCTCCAGTTCGGAACCGCTGATCATTTTCACCGACATATCTTGCTTATCACAGGGCGGAACAAAGCACTTGCATGTCTCAAGTATGAGAAACCCTGTTGCATTGACACGTCCTAGGCCGTACTCATATCCTTACAGTGCCAGAACTTCTGACCAACATTTTACCTGACGGCAAATATTTCGCCCGTGTAACATGGATAAACATGCTCAAATGGTACCAAGCCAGTCTCCGTGACAGTACGCGAATCGGTAAAGATCAGTGGATGGTCCTTGACCGTACAATTGATCGGACTTCAAACATTGACGATGCGATACCAGAAGCGAGACCTCATCACATCGTCTAACAAAGCTGGTTGATCTGCCAGCTCGTGTGTTGCTCGTAGGTATGCGCCGTACCTGGACTGATCAATTTGAACCTTGCGTACGGGCCGATGTTGCCTTTCCCCTGCACCCGCGTGTCGCGTAGTTATGTCGAAGGGTATTGTCTTTATCAGATGTGGGATAGGGAAGGTTACGGCTTCCTTAACAAGAGGAAAATACTCCTTATCAATGTCTTCAGGAGATCAAATCAATATGCTTGAATACCAGGCCCTAATACAAAGAAACTCCATAAACAGATACTTTGAAGTGTTCTTCGTGTCCCCGAGCGTTGTGTATGGCTGTGAAGACTCGATTGTGGTCATAATTGGGAGTTCCCTTGAGCTCTCAGACTTTCGTCTCATGACTTGGACCGCTATCGTTACCAAGGGACTGTAGTAGCACAATTCCCTTTGCATGGGCATCTCTTCGACCACAGAATCCTTGATGAAATATGGGAAACAATGTTCATGTCGCTTTTAATGATATAGATTAGGCTATAGGTATGTTATTTGCAAAACGATGACGACAAGTGTAGGAGTAAGAGGAATACGAATGAATACGTCGAGAACTTTAGTATGTGGCGCCCGAGACGTACCTGTCAGTAATACTCATGTTTATCAAGACGGTGATATGCTTTACAGTCTTGACAACAGAGGAAATAGAGTGGACTCTTGTACATGCCTACAATCAGATACACTTACTTGAAGCAAAGTCAGAAGAGGAGTGGGTAAATATCCAGTCTTTGAAAGATCATTGGGAAGAATCCTACACTGCGTCTAAGCGCGGCCCGGGTATGCCCATTCTGCTATATCGTTAGCTGCAAGCGGACGACATGTGTATTTGTAACCCATAATGGAAGCATCGAGCCCTTGGACCTTGCCACCTATTCCAGAGGCGTGTGGGTGTTATTTTAGATGCCTGTTTACTAAAACTTTACTAATATCGTGTATTGAGGGGCCTTAGGAGTCACAAATATGGCAATACAGGTGAGGAGTATTTTGTCTTTTGCTTTGTGCTACAGTGTACTCCTGCTGCCCATAACTTTAGTTCTCCTTCAAAATCTGAAGCTAGTACTGAATTCATGTGTAGAAGTAAAGATTGCGCCTGGATTAGGATTGACCGTCATGCTGACTTTCAACATTCGTCTCTCGCGGACTTTCCACCTCCACGCCAACAAAATTGTTACAACCATGAAAGCAATCGCCCACCCAATGAATGCCTTAAGTGTGCACTTGTCCACCATCTGCATCCCAAATAGAGTATGTTTTAATCAGTTCAGTGAAATCAATACGCGGGGCTCAAGCTGATTAAACAAACACAGCAGCGAAAGTAGGCGGAAGATATACCATACTTAGTAGCGTCAGTCGTTTCAAGGTCTCACCCTGAGCGATTTTGATCCTTGCACTCACTCGTTGGAGTCTAGTCATCTCAGTAGCAAGCTTAGCCTACTTAATAGTATTTATGCTCAATATCTAGCCAGGTTAGCATTTGTGAATATGTGTATATACCTCTTGTAGTCTGAGAGGGCTCACAGTTTCTAAGATAGAGCTGGTGCGATCATGTAAAGCCTTGAGACGTTGATCGACAACTTGCAGCGCATTGTACACTTGCAATAAATCTCTCTTGAAGGTAGTTGGCATGATATAATAGCCCGGCTGGAAGCCCGCCTCTGTGAGGTAATTTGCATAGCGATTGTGGTATCAAACCTATGGCTGAATTCAGTCAACGCTGAGGAGAAATCGTCGATGCAGCCATGACGCTGGTTCTATCAGTTCTTCATCCGTTGATTCTTCTGCATTCAAGGTTGTTAGAATAACAAAGCTTGCATGATGAACAGAAGACTAACCGATGACTTTAAAAATTGGTCTATCTCGTTCAACAGGAGCTTCCAAGTAACCTTGATTACGCAAAGCACCTGATTAACGAATCCAAAAACCATCGTCGCGCAAATGTCTCCATAAAGCTTCAGGCGTGTATTTGTTGACGTAATCGGTGATCCATAAGCTTAAAGGATGCTTTACACCTGGGATGTCCGCCACACAGTGAGCGACGGTAAGATCAATGTATGGGCCACTGAGATAGATGAACGTCCATAATTGGCCGTCCCCCCGCAAGCGCCCTGAGATTCCTCGAAGCACGTGAACTCTTGGAAAAATGGGTTGATTTGGAATGAGAGTAGCTTAAACGTTGTCTGTCGATCCGGGTATATCTCACTATTCGTTTTGTCAATTAGCCTTATCAATCGGACTGCGTGACTTAATTTTCGGCCAAATTTGAACTCCTCGGTGGTTAGCTGCGTAGCTCTTTGGAATCCTACACAACCCAAATCGAATTGCAAAAACTCACTTGCCCCTAATTAGCTTTAGCGAGAGCAGATATTCTGTAAAATGTACTGCAACTCACCCCTTTTCATTCAAGGCCTAGCGAAACACTCTCGGTCGCTACTTTGGAGACGGTTGGTTCAGAGCTCATAGTCCATGTGGAGTTTTTGACCCAATAATTTAATGTCTGTTGCCGACCGCTGAGGTTCGTTTCTGTAGCTTTTATGAACCTTGATCGCAACTTGCGCTGACCGTGCCTAATTACAAGATGCGAAGGAGTTGGTTCAAAGGGACCTGTTCATGAATGGTCAAAACAAGCACCTTTGTTCAAAAGCGCCTGCTGGGACCATGCATCGAAACCTAGTGTAGTATATACCGTATTTTGACCTCGCGCATGTTAGTAGCTGTTGAGTTGATGTGCCGAGATACTCACCAGTTGCGAAGACTTTGGTCACTTCGATACTCTGCGTGGAGGATTCGCACTTCTTCAGCAGCCTCTCCATAGCGATACTACCAGCTCCATATCTCATCTATGGGGCACTCACGACTAGTGCCGCTAGTTGCGCTTTGGCAAACGTCGCTATAAGTTCATGTATTGTAACATTTGGTGTCTTCAAAATGCATGAACGAGTGTTTTGATGAGCAGGCTGAAAATGACGATGGGTGTAACAAAAGGGAGATGCTGTAAACCTTGACATTCAGTACAGAGAGTCGTGTGACGCTTGAGAGACATCGTGGAATCGGTAGCAAGGCTTCTCTGAGCTATTGGCGAGATCAATTAATGCAGCCAAGCACGCGTGTGCCAATGCTTTTATCGATGGTATCCTGGGACAAGAGATGAAGAAGGGGTGACACGACTGTGTTCGTGAGATAGCTCACCAATAGTCTTCTAGGTGAATTTCTGATCGTCCCAGCGTTTGTCTTACCTCAAATGCGCTTGTAAATCAGCTTCAATTATTTTGATCCGGCCCTGTGCTCGGAAAGACGTTTCATCACCCCCGACACGTTCCCAATCTCCTCGCCGTTGCGTGTTTGACAGGAGGGCAGGCCTCTCTGTTCGATAGGAAAACTCGTAAACACATTCCCACATACCGAAGCCTCGACACTACGTTTCGATAATTTTCAAGCTGCTATGAAACCTCCGAGATATGTATTGCCGCGACCAATAAGGTCCGACAGCTTGTCCGAGTGCACAACTCGTTATACGTTCACGTCAATGCACAAACCCAGTAACTATCCATCGATTGCCTCACGGTCAAACTAAGTGTAGAGAATTCGCGGTTATTCTGGAAGAGCTGCAGCATTATGTATTTGCTTGGAAAGGAATCAAAACTAAGTATGCAGCATCCGAGTTTGAACTATCTTCACGACCTCTAATTATCCCACGGCTCCATTAACTTATTTCCCGCTACAGTCTCAGCAAAATTTGGAATTGCCGAGGAGTGTGCCCACGGTTTCAAAGTCGACTCTTCTTCGATAGTATGTGCAAAGCAGCTAGACCATTGTTTGCGTGGATAGGCAGCAACAACAGACTCAATAGTGCGTTTGCTTATGAGAGTAGCGTTTTTACCCGCGTTGTCTACCATGTCAGCATGGGTAGGACAAAGTTTCCTGGTGGGTTTCCAAGTCTAAGATCTGGACCTACCAAAAAGAGTAGCAAGCTGAATCAATTGTCCAACAGTGGTGATTGTACCATCATCACCAAGATCTTGATGTCGAATGACCGCCTCTGCTACGCTCTTAGCCTGCTCCTTGGATGCCCCAAACTCTTTCAGTATATCTAGCGCAAGGTAGCCGCCATAAAACTCAAAGGACAAGAGAGTTGCGCGAAGATTTTCTGGGGTAGCACCAATATCATGGAGGAGACATGTTAGTTAGTAGGTTTCTAGACTGGGCAAAAACGGAGGCAGGTGCTTTCGAGCTATTGAGGCGCCTTTTCATCATGTTAGCTCCGCCCGGTAGTCCCTATATTCTCCTGAGAAAAGTCCTACCATATAAGTACACTCGCATCGAATGGTTGTAGACATCGTCTGGAAGCCGCTTCTTTGCATAATCATGGACCTTTTTTGCGAGTTCGGTCTGTGGAATTTGGATATCCGTTACGTCATGAACAACGGAATCCCACGGACTGAAGTCTTTCAGAAGGATAGACGTGTCACGTGGGACCGAAGTCCAGCCGTAAGACTCGAGAGTCTTTGCAGACTGATCCCCAGGTTGAGACATTACAAAAGAAGTGTCGATCGAATCAAGGACGAGAAAGACAAGTACTTGGTAGATATGTGATATCAAGACGTGGTGCTCTCTGTAGCAGTACTGATTTTTATGAACGCTCTCGGAGATTCCCTTGCCCTTTATTCTGATTTATTGCCTTCTATTCCCGAGGGTCTAGAACGATTGCATCGCAAGTTGGTTTGTGTAATCTTGGTAATCTAGCCTTGCATGATTATGATTTCTAAGTAGTTTACTTGCAGCGCCTATTACCTCCACTAACTGGGAGTGTGCCTTGAGGCGTAGCCGGTGGTTACATAGAAAAGATATGACTACGATAGGGCGCGTGTTCGCGCGGTGTCGGCGTAACAGGCCGCTTAGACGCTGCATCTGCCGCGAAGGGCGTGTGACGGTATCGCCACGATTGATAATGCATACTGGGGCTCGGCACATCTTGCGAGCTTAGTAGCTTTTCGCGCCCTTCGGCCTAACTAGGCGATATCCTCGAGTGCGATCCACTAGCATGGATGGAGTTGTGTGTCGTTCCTGTTTGGACGAAAGGCGTAGTCCCTCGCGTAATTTGCAAGGCTGTTTCGGCATTTGATTTGTGGCTGAAGGGCTGCCTACGCCAGATCAGGCGAAAGGCGTGGTTGTGAAAATTGCCGAGTTCTGCATTGCGCTCCGTACCATCTGTATTCTGTATTGTAGTGCGTCAACGTTCGAAATCATACTAATTTCACATGGCGCATTTGAAGCCGCCGGTTTGGCATGAATATACTATTGACTCAGTTGGTGATCGGCTTATACTTCGACCACGAATATGGCTACCTCCACAAGAACAAAACCCCATCTCATAAATTGCATTACAATCCCGCTGACTGGTTTTAAAATCAGGCTTATGAGTAATCTTACCTCTGCACAAGACAACGAGTCTCAGACACCATTAGCCTATTGTCTTGGGATCCTGGGTAACTTCAATGTGCTCCTGTTCCGTCTCTCCAACCTCCTTCAAGCTCAGTCCATCGACTGTTGGCGCCTCCATCGCCGACTGAGTATGGTTCGTCATGTAAGGTGTAGGATCCTCGACCATGAATGATGCAACAAGGGCCACAACACCGAATGGGATCGTAATATAGAACACAAATTGAAATGCGCGCCCGTATGCGTGGCGTACTGCGAGTCTTAATGTCTCTGCAATGGCAGGCGTCATGCCCTCGATCGAGCCTAGGGACGCTGGGTACGGCACTCCGATGTTGTACGTGATGGCGCCGGGAATGATTGCGCCGAGATCAGTTGCATTTAAGCCTGCAGCGATGGCAGCTCGAGGGATATCCTCACCAGAATAAGTTTTGAACTTGTTCTGGAAGATAGTATTGAATATGGCATTGCCGACGGCGCCGCCAGCTGAGCGGAACGTGCCTAGAAGTCCCATGGCAACACCGAGATGCGAGTATGGTACGTGCAGACTAGCAATGGCATAGCCAAGAATGGTAACCATGAGGAACATGGGAACTCCGAAACTTGGGACAAACGCCCAGGCGATCTTGTGGTTTGGGTTAACGGTGGCTGCGCTTGCTCCGATGAAGATAAGCTGCAAGGCCGTACCGATGACAAACAGCCACTTGATGTGTCCAATCCTGTGAGCGAAGATTGGGATGATGACGCTGACGACGATGCCGACGATGTTGTTAGGTAGAGCGAGGACACCGATTTCAATGCCGTTAGTTGTGAACATATACATGGTGCCTTGAGGTAGGAGGGCGGAGAGCGAGTTGAAGTTCATGCCAGAGATGAACAAGACGATGCAGATGCACAGAAATCCGCGCCACAACTTGAATAACCTTAGCGGAAAGATGGGGTTCTTTGCAATGGTGAAGTCATAAGCAAAACCACAGGCAAGAACCGCTATGCCGAGGAGCATGGGCGCGAGAACCGATGCTCCATGCCAAGGGTGGCCTGCAGACCCAGCCCAGGTGAGGCCAACGAGACAGGTTGCCAGGCCAATAGTGAAGAGTGCGAGACCGAGCCAGTCAACCTCGAGAAACTGCTGCCATCGGGTCTTGTCGTAGTCGCCACGGGGACGGGATACCGGATTGTAGAAGAAGGCTGTTCCGATGAACGTGATGCTCTCGACGATGATGGAGATGTAGAAAATCCATCGCCAAGTGGAATATTTGAGGAGGATATTAGCAAACAGAACATTAAAGGAGCCCCTACAGCGGATCATATGGTATTAGCGTTGGAGAATGGGGTGTATTAGGGGTATATTAGAAGAACTTACCAAGGAATCATGATGCCGCCCTCGAGAATGCCAACACCAACAGATCGCCATTTGTTGGGAAGCATTTCTGTAGCTCCAGAATAAGACACAAAGACAAAACCAGCTCCAGCACCGATGACGGTCTCAGCTGCAACCAGGCTGGCAACACTCTGAGCTGTCGCACCCACGATTGAGCCAATAAGCACGATAATCTGGCCGGCAAGGACAAGGATCTTGCGTCCAAAAACATCACTGAGGGGGCCGGCAATGGAGAAAGAACAGGCGCTGGCGAGCGACCAGGCGCCGACGATCCAGGCGAAATCCACATCATTCCCCAGCTCCCGCGAGACCTGAACGACGATGGCGGCGAGGCAGGTGAAGGGGAGCGGCACTGCAGGACCAAAGGACGCGGCCATACACTGTACGTTCATTCTTCGGTCAGCATGCTATCAGGAGTATGGATATGTGGTTATTTCACGGGATCATCAGACGTACAAATATGGAGATCCATGTCCTAGCTGTCGTTGAGGTTGTTTCGGGGTTGTCTTCGATGGCGGCGCGATGCGTGTCGTCCTCAAAATGAACCTTGGACTGTGCATGCGCCGCGAGCAGCTCTTTGTTTTGCTGGCCTCCCACCATGGCGATACTAGTTTTGATGTACTCTGAAATTCCCCACTGTTAACACTCTCGGATCAGCGATTGCATCTTCATCGCCCAAACCCAGCCAGAAACACGGGGTACTTATTGACATGTCCCCCGCATGGCACGGACGCATACTTAACGGGCGATGTTCAAAATGATCCCGGCAGTTCCAGAGTGCATTGTATCTGCCGACATGTTGAATTAGAGCCGAATCGCCGAACGAGGCGCGGGGCCGCCAAACTTAAATCCCCACCTCTCCACACTGTGGGGAAGTGGAGAGAGCTGAGCCCCAGTCTATAGTATGATTGCGGCTAGTTCTCACGGTAAATAACTCGCCGTTCTTCGTACTAATCATGCTATGCTTGAACTATGAGGTGATTCTAAGAGCCGAAGTAGCCTAGAGAATCGATATATCACGAGCCTCGAGAACGATCTATCGTATTAGTAGAATCACGTACCTCTAGCTACACTTGTGTAACTTCTATTCAAGTGTAGCTTATCGTTAACTACTTATAATATATGTATGACTTTCCTCAAACAGTTTTAGAACGAAATTTGATTAATATTCTTAACGTGGTAGCGAAGTACTATAAGGTGCAGTACTAGAAGGGATATACAGGTGCAATTATAGAATAGTAATCACTAGGTAAGGACACATTCCAATAACATAATACAATTTCTGTCACATCTATCTACGCTCTCAACATCTTTCGCACGATGATTACGTACAGTCGTCCGGCGAACATGGGCATTCGCACGAGCACGGCTCAGTTAAACCGCACTACGAAGAGAGATATATGATCAACCGAAATTCTAATCAGATGCGCGCTAGAATGAGTGAAATTCTCTTTATGTACCTGTCGCTTTGCCAATTCAATTAGGGCAGCGTCTCTTGGTAAATTGAGCGTTCCGGTGGCATGCCTTGGTAGGTCGCCCTTTGGTGCAGCGCTGACAGAGAGTGCCAATACTGCCGCGCAGATGATCTGGGATACCCTTATAATTTTGAAGCAGAAATAAGAATCAGTAGAGACGATCGTTATCTTGCGGGAACAAGGATTAACAAGGGGGTAAACTTGTGAACGCTGAGTCGGGCTTATTGATCTTTGAATAACGTGTTTCACCAGTGATTCGGCCACCTCCCCGCGATACCCCACCACTACAACAATAACGCGTAATGTCTCAACCACGCAACGCGTTAAAAGCCTATACTGAAGGAGATCTATTTCTTACTATTACTAATCTTAATTCTAAATAGATTCAGAGTGAACGACGCGCTGTAATTACCTATAGTATTCTATAACGTACCTCACGGGTTCGTGTCTCACACAGGTTCGTGTTACAGTTTTGCCAAGACCCCACCAAAACACCTACTACCCCCTAATGTTATAACAATTATAGCACTTATAGTCTTTTTGTAAACCTTAAATATAGCTTACGCTTTAAGCTCTTAAATAAAATATAAATCTCTTAGTTTAACGCGCTATATATATCTTTAACGTCTATTATAAGATAGTTAGCCGTTAACGCGAAGAATAACCCTTATAAGTAGATTATAAGTTTAAAATAATAAATCTAACTAAGCTTAAAGAGGTAGTACTTATTAAGTATATACTTTATCTAAATTTATGTAAATTTCTCTCTAGGCTTTTAGATATAACTAGCTAATATAGCTAATTCCTTACGCGCTAAGTATAATTTAAGCTAAGTTAGCTAAAACTAGTCTAGTACGTTTATTAAGCGCTACCCTAAGCTTAAAGTAAAGTTTAATTATAAGTACGACTATAAGAGAGTACTCTAAAAAGATTCTAAAGCTATTTAAAACTAGTTTAGCCTAGTAGCTAATATAAAAGCTAAGTATAGTATCTAAGATAATAATACGTATAGTTAACTTAAATAAGATAAGATTAATAATAAGCTATAGAGAAGTGGTTAAGCTCAGATAAAGTTACTTTAGTGGACAAAAGGATTAAATTGTCTATCAAGCTTAAGGTGTACTCAAGCTTAGCTTTTATCTATAGTCCTAGGTACATAATACTCTAGCTCTATTATCTTATCTTAGTTCGGCCTTAGTTCGGTTGGCAGAGCTTGCTTATTCAGCTCCTTTACCTCTACTATGTCCTATTACAGCTCGGGCTTAGTCGTGAACTTAAGCTCTGCCGCGACATAAGCTAAATTATCTCTAGAGTAGTTATTATAACTTTAGAGAGATATAGATAACTAAAGACTATCTAGCTTAGTAATAAAGAGTAGGTAATAGTTATCTAGAGTATTAATATAACTAAGTAGGTAATTTTACTCTTTATTATACTTAAGGCGCGCTACTACCTGTTAAGCTAGTATAAAGATAGTAATATACTCTAGAACTAGGTTATTAGAGTCTCTAAGAATAGCTAAATAACTAATAAGCTTAGTCTTATATAGCTAAAGTACTTTAATATTATAGAGAAGTAGTTAAGCTTAAATAAAGTTAATTTAGTAGATAAAAGAATTAAATTATCTATCTAGCTTAAGGTATACTTAAGCTTAGCTTTTATCTACTATTCTTAGTATATAATACTTTAGCTTTATTATCTTATCTTAGTTTAGTCTTGCTCTAGTTAGTAGAGCTTACTTATTTAGCTTTTTTACCTTTACTATATCTTATTATAGCTTAGGCTTAGTTATAAACTTAAGCTTTACTATAATATACTCTCTAGATAAGAAGGCTTATACTTTTTTATTTAATTAGAAGTAGTAGTAGTAGTAAGCTATATATTATTATTATTTTAATATCTATTTACTTAGTTATATACTAGTACGCTTTTACTATACTATAATAATACTTTTAGTATAGCGCTTTACTATTACTATAATACTAACCTTTCTACGCTTAACTATATCTTAATAGCCTATCTAAGAGTTCTATAGTAGTTATAGCTTTATTCTTAACCTTTTATTTATTTTATAGCTTACTCTAAGATCTTTAAGCTTATTATAAGCTTTTATTATCTTTAGTAAGTAAGTAATATTTATTATTTTAACTAATAAGCTTTACTAATAATAATAATCTCTAGCCTTACTTTATTATTATAGTAGAGTATATTACTATTAACTTACTTAATATATTTAGGCCTCTTTACTTTACTAATAAGAGTAAGGTTACTAAGCTTAGAGCGTTTAGTCTTACTATAGCTAATACTAACTCTAATAATAATACTAGTTTAGGTTACTTTAGTAAAAAGTCTTAGTTCTTACTTTTTTACGCTTAATAAGTTAGTAAAGCTTTATTACTAAGAACTTACTTAATAGCTTCTTATAAGAAAAAAAAGTCTTTTTATATTAGTATTTTACTTTTAGTTTCTTTTTATTAGTAGAATAAGTCTACTTAGTTATACGCTTTATATTAAGGTAATAATAATAAAAAGTAAGCCTTATTAGCTTTAAATATTTTATATACTATACCTACTAATAAGTTTAGTAAGTCTTCTTAGTTAAGTATATCTTACTCTTCTAAGTATAAAATCTTATCTCTAATACTTACTTTAGTAAAGCGCTTTTAAGCTAAGCCTCTTTAAACTACTTATATAAACTTACGTCTATCTAAGTCTATAAAGAGTATCTCTTAGTCTTAGTTCTTTAGTAAGCTTTACTTAATAGTCTTTAATAATACTCTTTATCTCTAGTTTTTATCTCTATTATTTTTTTAACTTAAAGCTTTTAGTTATTTTTATATAGTAGAGCTCTTAAACTAACTATATAAAACTTTTCTACTTTATTCTTAAGTTACTTAAACTCTAGCTTTTTTTACTTTAGCTTAATATTTATCTTTAACTAAGACTAAATAAACTATTACTAGTAAAAGTATAATTTTTTTAGCTTATTTTTATAGGCTTTTTTATAATAATATTTAGGCTTCTAAGTTTACTACTTTAGTTATTTTAGCTTTACTTACTTAAGAAAAAACTACTTCTATATTTTTTTTTAGAGATTATTTAGATAGAGTATTAAAACCTTTTAATAAGGTTTAGTAGTCTTTTAAAGCTTCTATTATAAGTTTTTCTTTCTTTTTTATTTATAAATAGTTAAGTTAATTTATTAAAAGCTATAGATATTTACTAAGAATAATATAATAGTTAAGTTAAGTAACTCTAAGCTTAAGAATAATCTAGATAATATAACGTACCTTATAGGTTCGTATCTTATATAGGTTTATATTATAGTTTTGCTAAGACTCTACTAAAACTACTATATTATAGCCTAAAATAGCCTAACCTTAGCTAGTTTAATATAAAAAAATATAAAATATTATTTAGAGTCTACTTCTACTATATTCTTATACATTCGCGTATTATACCTAGTCTTATTATACTATCTACACTACTATTAAGATAGTTTACCTACTTTAGCGCGCTTTTACTTCTTTAACTTCTTCTTATTACTACGTACTCTAAAGTCTTAAAGAGTAGTTAAGCGTACTCTATCTTTAACTATTAAAATCCTCTTTATCTAAACCTACTTTCTTTTATACAATTTTCGTCGCGTAGTAGCTATATTAGCTACTTTAAGCTTACTAATCTATTTTTATACTAATACTAGCTTATACGTAATAATAGCTACTCTCTTTAAGACCTTCTTAAAAGCCTCTACTATAGACGTTAGTAAGCTATCTAGGTGCCTCTAAATCCTCTACTTTACTAGCGTTAATTATAACTCTAATTCTAGAGTATTACTAGAGGTTTATAATATCTAGGGCTAGTTATTAATAAGTAGAGGTAATAGAGTGCGCAGCTTAACGTTAAGAGTTAATATAACCTATTCTAGGTTAAATAGAACTAATCTAGCGCCTTAAAACTCTTCTTAGACATTACTAGCTATAAATAATATATTAAAAGCCTACTTAAAGTAAAGTAGGAATTCTTATATAGTAATATAGTTAATATAAGTATATATAAGCGATTTAACTTAGTACCTATAGGCTTACTTTAAAGAGGCAAAATAGCCTATATTAAGTAGCTATAAGAGGTAAGATAAATATAGAAGTATATAAAGAGTAATAATATTATTATCTTTATAGTATTTTTAGAAATCTAGTAAGTTATAGCTTTTATAGCTATTAATAAAGAGTAAGTAGTAGGTACCTACTACTTTCTTTTTTATATACTTATTAAAGTACTTTAGCTATATAAAACTAAGCTTATTAGTTGTCTAGCTATTCTTAGAGACTCTAATAATCTAGTTATAGAGTATATCGCCGTCCTTATACTAGCTTAAGAGGTAGTAGCGCGCCTTAAGTATAATAAAGAGTAGAATTATCTATCTAGTTATATTAATACCCTAGATAACTATTACCTACTCTCTATTACTAAGCTAGATAGTCTTTAGTTGTCTACGTCTCTCTAAAGCTATAATAATAGCTCTAGAGGTAATCTAGCCTATTATAAAGCCTATCTTATTAAAGTTATACATATTATTATCTTAGATACTATACTTAGCTTTTATATTAGCTACTAAGCTAAACTAGTCTTAAATAGTCTTAGAATCTTTATAGAGTGCTCTCTTATAGTTATACTTACGATTAAACTTTACTTTAAGCTTAGAGTAGCGCTTAACGAACGTACTAGGCTAGTTTTAGCTAACCTAGCCTAAATTATACTTAGCGCATAAGGAATTAGCTATATTAGCTATATCTATAAGCTTAAAAGAAAATCTATATAAATTAAGATTAAGTATATACTTAATAACTACTACCTTCTTAAGCTTAGTTAGATTTATTATTTTAGACTCGCGATCTACCTATAAGGGTTATTCTTTATATTAATAGCTAAGTGTCTTATAATAGACGTTAAAGATACATATAGCGCGTTAAACTAGGAGATTCGCGTCTTATTTAAGAGCTTAAAGCATAAGCTATATTTAACGTTTATAAAAAGACTATAAGTGCTATAATTATTATAATATTAGAGAGTAGTAGATATTTTAGTAGGGTCTTAGCAAAACTATAATATAAACCTATGTAAGATATAAATCTATAAGATACGTTAGTTATTATTTAGAAGCGTATAACTAGTAAAGCTTTTTTCTTATTAACTAGTAGTATATTAGTTTAGATTATTCTAGTTAAATTTAATAATAGTTATAAGTTTATTCTACTTAGTTTTACTAGTTAATCTTAATTAGGCTAACTATATTTTTAAGTAAAGATCTATTTTATAATAGTTTCTTTAATAAGCCTAATACTTTTAATACTCTATTAAAACCTTTAAAGTCTACTAAGCTATTATATATAACTTTACTTTCTAGTAACTAGTTAGACTTAGATTTCTACTATTTAAAGACTTAATTATAGACCTAAGCTAAAGATAACTCTATTAAGCTATTTATATACTTATTCTAAATACTTTCTAAACTATTAAGCTTTTATAGTTATAAGAGCTTATAAGTTTATATTCTTATAAAGCTAAAGTTTAAAGCTTTAGCCTTTACTTCTTTTATACTTAATTATAAAAATATAAGTATAGATAAATAGTCTATTTATTTTATTAGTAATAATAATAATTATATAGATATTAATACTATATTTAAGCCTATTACTTATAAGTTTAGTAGTTAAAGTATCTTCTTAGATATTAAGCCTACTTCTAAGCTTAAGAAAGATAAAGATTAAGCTATTACTTTTATAAATTCTAAGCTTAATAATAAAGAAGATAAAAGTAAAAGTAAGGTATCTAAAGATCTTTTTATTAATAATTTAATTAAGTTAAGTAATATTATACGTATAACTATATATATAAAGATATATTTATACTACGCTTAGTTAGTTTACTATAGCTATATTTAGCTATTTTATAGTAACTATTATAATAAGAAGACTAGTAAAAAGTATTTATACTACTTTATATATTAGATTAATAATTACTCTTATATTAAGGTATAAGTTACTATTAATATTATATTCTTTAGTTTCTTTAAGCTTAGTATATTAACTTATTTTAGGTCTAAGTTTACTTATAATACTACGCTTACGCTCTTAAAAGCTATAAATACTAAAGCTAATAAGAATATCTATTACTTAATTAAGACTAAGTTTTATATTATTATATATATAATTAATAGTAAGTTTAACTAGTAGACTAGTTTTAATACTTATATACTTTCGCCTACTTACTCTTATAAAAGTAAAGCTTATTAAAAGCTAAAAGTAAAACTAAGTCTAGCTTAGCTATAACTTCTTAGACTTATAAGTCTAAAGCTTCTACTATATAAGAGACTAAAGATATTTAGTCTACTAAAGCTTTATTAATCTATCCTTTATATATAGTACTTATTATTTATAACTTAAAGCTTTATTTTCTAACTTTAAATTAACTTTTAGATCTTAGTAACTTAATAAAGAGATCTTTAAGATAGCTAATAAGCTTAAGTTTTTTTAGTTTTATATTTATTTTTATATCTAACTCTAACTAGTTTAGTTAGTATATCTAATTAAGCTTAGTCTTAAGATACTATTTATACTCTAAATCTTATTTCTACTTAGAATTTAACTTCTAATAAAGAATATAATTTTAATAAGCTTAAATTTATTTTTAGTAGTTATCTTTTATAGAGTAATTTAGAACTATTATTTTTTATAAATCTTAATATAGAAGCTTTTTCTAGATCTTACTTATTCTAAACTAACTAAAAGTTATTTAAATAGTAGATTATAGCTTTTTAGATCCTTATATAATATTAGTAATAAAAATTTTAAGAATCTTAATATAATAATTAAGTATTTCTAAAAAGATATTAGTATATTATCTAAAAAAAAGCTTAAAGAGCTCTAGGCTTATACTTACTAATATCTTAAGTATTAAACTTACTATACTAAGAAGGCTTATAAGTAGCTTAGTACTCTTTTTTCTTTAGATTCTATATATTAAGTTATATATTTTATTTTATAAACTTAATACTTATTAAGAGCTTTAGCTTTCTTACTTATAAAGTATTTAGATAGCTTAGCTCTAATTTTATAGTTTTTACTTTATAATATTTTAGTTTTTTATTATAGTAGAGCTTAAGTTTATGACTAAGCCTAAGCTATAATAAGATATAGTAGAGGTAAAGAAGCTAAATAAGTAAGCTCTACTAACTAGACTAAGACTAAACTAAGATAAGATAATAGAGCTAGAGTATTATATACTTAGGACTATAGATAAAAGCTAAGCTTTAGTATATCTTAAGTTTAATAGATAATTTAATTATTTTATCTACTAAAGTAACTTTATCTAAGCTTAACTACTTCTCTATAGTTATAAGCTTAGCTTTCTAAGAACGTAGAAGATTCTCTCTATATATTTTATTAAGCTAGATAAAGCTACTCTTTAACTCTACTCTAAATTTTTAAATCTATAAAACTCTTATTTAGAAATCTTCTTCTCTTATCTCTTAAACTCTTTAAGCTTAACTATATTAAAAGCTATCTTAATAGAAAGCTAAAAGCTTTATATATAGAATAACTAGTATCTCTAGTTTATCTAGCTTAAGACTTATATATTAAGCTTAAGTATATAGTCTAAAATTAAACTAATAGTATAGCTCCCTTCTACTAAGAACTCTAATCCTTATATTTAAAATAAAAAGTCTAGAGAAACTAATAATAAGACTATCTTAGAACTACTAGAAGACCTAAAGAAGTTTTAGTAATATATAGTAATTCTCTAAAGCGTAAAGCTCTAAAAGGCTATTTAAGATACTAAGAATTCTAAAATAGAGAAGCTCTATACTTAGGTATAAAATACTATAGCTACTAAGCTTCTTACTTTAGCTATACTTAAGTAGAGTAACTCTAGTAAAACTTTATTAAAGAAACTTCTAAGAATACTCTACTAAGATTACGCTCTAATAGAGGCAGCGATTAAAAACTAAGTTTAAAGAGAATATAGAGTAATACTAAGTAAAGCTTACTTAGTATTAATAACTCTAATAAACTAGTACTATAAGTAGAGCTTAGTATTTCTTAAAGTCTAAAGGCTTAAGCTTCTAGAAGTATCTAAAGATATTACTATTAAGAATTTCTTTAAAGTAGTTAGAAAGAAGTATACGCTTAACTAGACTACGTCTTAATAATAGAACCTTCTTAAGAGAGAAGTTACTAGCAATAATATAGAATCTCTTATACTTAAAGAGTTTAGAAGACTATTTAACTCTATTATAGAAGACTAGAGCTTACTTATAAAGAGAGAGGTAATTATAGCTATAATATTTACTAGAGCTTACCCTCTAAATAGGATAAAGAAACTATCGCGGTAGAGCTTAAGTTCACGACTAAGCCTAAGCTATAATAGGATATAGTAGAGGTAAAGAAGCTAAATAAGTAAGCTCTGCTAACTAGACCAAGGCCGAACTAAGATAAGATAACGGAGCTAGAGTATTATATACCTAAGACTATAGATAAAAGCTAAGCTTAAGTATACCTTAAGCTTAATAGATAATTTAATCCTTTTATCTACTAAAGTAACTTTATCTAAGCTTAACTACTTCTCTATAGTTATAAGCCTAGCTTTCTAAGAACGTAGAAGATTCTCCCTACGTATTTTATTAAGCTAGATAAAGCTACTCTTTAACTCTACTCTAAATCTTTAAATCTATAAAACTCCTACTTAGAAATCTTCTTCTCTTATCTCTTAAACCCTTCTAGCTTAACTATGTTAGAAGCTATCTTAATAGGAAGCTAAAAGCTTTATACATAGAACGACTAGCACCTCTAGTTTATCTAGCTTAAGACTTACGCATTAAGCTTAAGCATATAGTTTAAAATTAAACTAATAGTATAGCTCCCTTCTACTAAGAACTCTAATCCTCACGCCTAAAATAAAGAGTCTAGAGAAGCTAACGATAAGACTATCCTAGAACCACCAGAAGACCTAGAGGAGTTCTAGTAATATATAATAATTCTCTAAAGCGTAAAGCTCTAAAAGGCTATTTAAGACGCTAAAAATTCTAAAATAAAGAAGCTCTATACTTAGGTACAAAACACTATAGCTACTAAGCTCCTTACCCTAGCTATACTTAAGCAGAGCAACTCTAGCAAAACTTTATTAAAGGAGCTTCTAAGAATACTCTACTAAGATTACGCTCTAATAGAAGTAGCGATTAAAAACTAAGTTTAAAGAGAATATAGAGTGATACTAGGTAAAGCTTACCTAAGATTAATAACCCTAATAAACTAGTACCGTAAGTAAAGCTTAGTATTTCTTAGAGCCTAAAGGCTTAAGCTCCTAGAAGTATCTAGAGATATTACTATTAAGGATTTCCTTAAAGTAGTTAGAAAGAAGTATGCGCCTAACTAGGCTACGTCTTAACGATATAACCTTCTTAAGAGGGAAGTTACTAGCAATAATATAGGATCTCTTATACTTAAAGAGCTTAGAAGACTATTTAACTCTATTATAGAAGACTAGAGCTTACCTATAAAGGGAGGGGTAATTAAGGCCGCAATATTTACTAGAGCTTACCCTCCAAATAGAACAAGGAAACTATAGCTACTATAATGCCCCTATTTAGAGACTAACGAGCTAGACTATCCGTAGAAGGCATTAAGGTATAATTAACTAAAGTTAGCACTAATAGATATACTAAAGAAGCTCTCTACTTAATAAAAAAAGAGTATATAGTCTAAGTTAGCTATAGAGCCTTACTAAGGCTTAAGAAGAGCTCTAGTAAAGAAAGACTAGATAAAGAAGGAACATCTAGAAGATAAAGCACTAAAGTTCCTAATTAATATCTAAGTAGCCTTACTTAATCTTAAGCTCTTTATATAACTAAATAGAGTATATATAATAATTACCTCTATAGCTTACCTACTATTAGACTATACTATCCTAGACAATAGTAGAGCTCTACACCTCGTTAACTATTAAGATTGTCTTAAGCTAAGGACGTTTAAGAAGACTAATAAAATAGAATATATAGAAGTAGGATCTTAAGCTTTTCTAATTAAAGGTTATAGAATACGCATCCTTCGCGGCGTACTACATAACGAAGATAAAAATAAGTTAGTAGACCTTACTCTTCTTAATATTATAGTAGTAGAAAGCTTCTACTTAAACATTATATCTAAAGCTTAGCTTAGAGCTTAAGGTATCTAGTTTCTTAGCTTAGATAGCACGCTTAGGATAGGAACGCTTAAAAGGAATATAGTAATAGCTAAGCTCTAAAGAGAGTTTAACCTTACCTTCCTTAAATATAAGCCTATCTTATCTTATCGTACTATAATAAGCGTAATACTCTTACTAAAAACTGCTAAATCCTAGAATAATTACCTAAGGAATAACACTAAAGAGCTCTAGCACGCTAGAGCAGGTTACCTTAGGCTAAAATCTCTCTAAGCCCTAGTAACGCAGGCCTAAAATATTTAAATTAAGGGAATAGCCTAAGTAAAATATATCCCCTACGCTACTATATATAGACGTTAGGTAATCTTAAGAAGACTAAAAGAGAAATTACCTCGTCTATACTAGAGAATAGCCTAGGACCTATTTAATATGCCTCTAGGTTAGAATAGAGAGTAGTAGATTCTTATAATTAAAGACGACTATAGTAGAAAGCTCTATAGCTACTCTCTAAAAACTAAAACGTTAGTAGAGCTCTTAGGAGTATTCTAAAGCTTAACTAAGAGGTTATCTAATAAGTATAAGCTTAACATTATAAAGATATAATAAGATAATAATATAGCTACTATACCTTAGAAGGGAGAGTTAAGCTACCAAATATAGGTAAAAGAAATAGGAATAGAGCTAGAACTATCCCCTCCCTATACCTATAAACTAAATAGAGCTATAGAGAGAGCTAGATAAGAACTTATCACTAAGTTAATAAAAATAAGACTTAGTGCAAATCTACTAGTAAAGCTCTAGCCTAAAATAGTCGACGTAGCTATATAGCTATATAACATAAGTCCTACTAGCAGAGAGAATAAGCTTTCTCTAAATAAGAAGCTTAATATATAGATTTACTAATACCTTAAAGATTACTAGGTAGACTTAGGAAAGCACCTTATAGCTAATCTAAGACCTAATTAGAGTAGAGTATATACGTACGGATATTAAGCGTACCCTCTAATAAGAGAGCGCAAAGTAGAATATAATCGCAAAGGGTTTAAAATTAACCCTTAAGCTTATATAGGATACCTAGTTAGATATAAAGCGTCTAATATTTATTAGATATAGGTCCCAGCTCTTAATTAAGTAATTATAATAAGAAACGTAACGTTTAATAAAGAGACGTTCTATTAAGAAAAGGAGCTAAAGCCTAATCTTAAAGAAGTAAATAAGATAGTAGAAGCAATCTATAAGCTAATAGAAGAGGAGAAGAAGTATAATCTCCTTAAGCTCCTCCTAGTAACTAGAGATACAAAAACTAAAAGAAGTTCTATAGGGAGTAAGACGCGAGACAACTAAATCCCGCGTTTAGACGCTTAAGCTCCAAGAGAGAAGAAAGGCTAGCCTCTTCCTCTAAAACTTAAGCTTAGAGAACCAGCACAACAGGCAGGCATAGCCAGCCTATCTAAGAGAACCTATACTAATCGAACCCTTATAATAGAACTTTAGACACCCAAGTAAACCCTAGTTCTAGCTATAGTACAAATAGAACAGCAAGGAGAGCTTAATAAGAGATTAGATAACCTAAGTCCTATAATCTTAGACAAAGGTAGTAACTCCTAGAAAGCGCGAGTAACCAGAGGGACAAATCAAGCTATAACTTCGCGTAGGCGAAATGCCTAAAGACGGGGCTCTACCCGTAGAGAGAGTAAGTTAAGCTCTATTAGAGCCTCTTATACTAGTAGTGATAATCCTCTAGCACTAGCCAAAGCTAATTAGTTAAGTAGAAGAAGAGTTATTAGAACAGAAACCCCTTAAGTTCGCAGACTAAACATAAGGAGTCAGAGCCTTAAGCATAACACTAATAACTAGAACAAGCTTAGAGACAAGCCAAGCACTAATTTTATAACTATAAACTAGAACAAGATCTACTTAAGAAACGAGACGCTCTAGAAGGCGAGTAAACTACTCTTAGAAACTCTTACTAAGCTCGAACTAATTAAAACAGTAAACGTAGTAATAAGCTTAGATACTTAGTATAGATAAGAGCCTAAAGGATAGTAAAAAAAACACTATAGTAATCTCCTAAATATACTAAGTAACTAGAAGTAACTATAAAAGCACCTATATAGAGCTCTATTTAAAGAAGCTATAAAAAAGGAAATTACAACACTCTAACAGAAGAATATATAAGAAATAATCTTAGATAAGCCCTAGCAAAGACCTCTACTATTAAAATAAGTCTTTAGCTATAAATTTAATAAGGATAGATACTTCACAAAGTATAAAGCTTAAATAGTTATCTAAGGCAACCTACAGGAGCTCAATAGCCTACAAGATACCTATACCACAACTCTAGCGTCCAAGTCTTTTTAGACCGCAATAGCTATAGCAGCTAAGTTTAACCTTAAGATCTATTAGTATAACATAGATAGAGCTTTCCTTAACGCAAATAGGGAAGGGAAGGACAAAGTCCGCTACTATCTACTAGACGGCTTTAAATAACTAAGAAAATACGTTAAGCTTAAGCAAGCCTTATATAGGCTTAAAGACTCACCTCTCCTCTAGTATAATAAGTTCTTAAACACCCTCCTTAAGCTTAGCCTTAAAGCTTTAAAGGAAGAACTATGTCTCTTCTACTTATAGAATTATAAAATAATAATACTATTCTATATAGATAATATACTAATAATCTTTAATTAAGCTTATAAAGAGTATATGATAAAGCTTATAAGATAGGTTAAAAAGAGCTACACGCTTAAAGATTAGGGACTAATTAAATAGTTCTTAGGGATAAAGGTTATATAAGACCGCGATAACTATACTATTACTCTTCTCTATAACTTCTACCTAGAAAAAATCGCTACTAAATATAAGCTTAAGGACAAAGGTTACTTCCTAGAAACACTGCTACTAAGTTAAGAACTTAAAAAACACAAAGGATAAGCTTTAAAAAAGGAGATACACGCCTACTAAGAAAGAGTTGGATTAGTACTATATACTACTATAATAACCTAACTAGACGTAGTATATATAGTAGTAAAGCTCTCTTAGTATCTAACTAATCTAAGCTTAGACTACCTTGCTATAGTAGAGCGCACTATTATTTACCTCTATAAAACGCGCCATAAAGAGATTATATATAGAAACTTCTCTAGCAAAGAGCTTATAATAAGTAGAGACGCATTATTTATAGACGATCCTAAAACGAGAAGATCCTCGCAAGGCTACGTAATAATGCTCTTTAGGAGGCTAGTAGTATAGCGAGCGGGGCGCCAAGCTACCGTCACTATATTAACTACTAAAGCTAAGCTACTAGTAGTTAAACAAGTTAGCAAAGAGGCATTAGCGCTACAGAGGTTCTTTAAGGAGCTCTCTTTAGATATTAATAAACCCTAGGAAATATTCTATAACAATATACAAACGATTAGGCTTATTACCTAAGAAAATAGGCGTATATTAACTAAGCTTAGGCATATAGATATATAAAACCTCTAGCTTAGATAAGAACACGCTAGAGAAATAATAAAAGTAACGTATCTCTAAATAAACTAGATACTAGCAGATAGGCTTACTAAAAACCTATCTAAACAACAATTTAGAAAGTTTATTAGTATATTAAGGCTTAAAGACCATAAGAGCTTAGCAAAGCTAGAAACAAGAGACCAAGATATTACAAAGTAAAAACTATAGAATTAGACCTAAGCTACCTAAACACTCTACAAGCAAGAAGGCTAGACCTCTTAATAAGTATCAAGCCTAGAAAAGAAAACTACTAGCAATCCCTTATCTTAAGCTAATAAAACACACATCTCATCACAAAGATCCTAAAGAAAAAGAGTACTAAGCTACTTATAAGCCTTCTTAGCGCAGTAAGCTTAATACTTAAGACGCTAGCGAGTATAAGCCTAGAGCTCCTTAAGCTCCTTCTTAGACAATATACTAATATCTTTCTAGAAATGCTTAATTATTATATTAAGATCTTTAAGATCCTCGTCGCTAACGTCGTACGAGGGTCTAGGGAGCCTTAGCCCACCATCTAAATAACTCTTAGTTAGTTTAGAATAGATAAGATCTAGAAAGAGCTTACGTACTAGGATCTATAAAAGACGATAGTCCTAAGTTACTCTATAAGAGATAACTACTAAGAATAGGTTTAAGCTTATTAGGATTATATTCTTTAATAGGAGTTAGATCCTAAGCAGGAACGGGAGTTAGAGCGCGAATAGTATCTTAAGACTAAGCTTAATTAGACGTACTAACTAGACTAGTTAAAGTTAGGCACAAAAACGAACGTAAAACTAAGAAAACTTAAGCTTACTAGCTATCTTAAAGATCTCCTCGTTAAGCTACTAAGAACTAAAAGTTAATTTAAAGTTAGAAAACAAAGCTCTAAGTTATAAATAATAAGCACTATATACGAAGGATAAGTTAATAGAGCTTTAGTAGACTAAACGTCTTTAGTCTCTTATATAGCAGAAGCTTTAGACTTACGAGCCTAAAGAGTTGCAGCTAAGCTAGACTTAGTTTTACCCTTAGCCTTTATTAAAGCTCTACCTCTATAAGGGCGAGCAGGCGAAGGTACATAAGCGTTAGGACTAGTCTACTAGTTAAACTCGCTATTAATTATACGTATAATAATGCGAAACTTAGTCTTAACCTAGTAATAGACGTCCTTATTAGCTCTAGTACTTATAGCTTTTAAGAGCGCGAGCGCAGCATTATAAGCAAACTTAGGCCTAAAACTAGTTAGCATACTAAGCTTAAAGAAACTAAAGAACATAATATTAATAGTAACTTACACCTTAACGCAAAAGTAATTGTTAATCTAACACGTAAAGCAGCGTAAGCACTCCTCACTAGTCTTTTTATTATAATAGTTACTATAAAATAGCTAGGTACGGCTATAGTAAACTAACTAAGCGCAGCGTAGATATATCTCCGTACGTACAGTTATGCGCATAATATCGCCCAACTTAATTAAATAATTAATAGGAAGATCCTTAGACGTCTTACTCTTACCTTTATCTTCCTTATTATTAGGCTTACAATCTATAGAAGTAATAGCCTTGCCTTTACCTTTATTAAGCTTAGGAGTAGGCTTAACATCTAAGGAGGTACCCTAACTACTAGACTTATAAGCAACAGGCTTAGGCGCAACGTTAATATCTATGCGATTATTATTGTCACCAATAAGATAAATAGACTACCTATCTATACCTACCTTCTTACGATTAGGTATAAGAGAAGTAGAGGCCAAAGCTTTAGACCTTAGCTTTATAGGAATACGGACCTATAGGCTCTTGCGACTACAAGAGCTTAATAGTCTAGGAGGTATTTAGGACAAGCGTATAGGCAGCTTAATAGAGTTATCTTTAGCTTAAGCTTATAATTAGGTCGTTAGGCAGCAGAGATCTAAGTCTAATAAGTTACTAGAAAGTAAAGTTATACGTAAGAGCTTAGTAGACTTTAGAGGTTTTAACGGAGTATTAGGAGCATTAAGCTTATTAGAGAAAATATTGTAAAATAGATCTTTACTTAAAGATATAGTTAGCCTAATTAAGATTAACTAGCGAAACTAAGCGGAACAAACTTACAACTACTATTAAATTTAACTAGAATAATCTAGATTAATACGCTACTAGTCGATAAGAAAGGAGCTCTACTAGTTATGCGCTCCTAAACGATAACTATGTTATCTAGGTTATCTTTAGGCTTAGAGTCGCTTAACTTAACCGCAACGTTGTCCTTAGTAGACGTCTAAAGCTCCTAATAAATTAACCTAACTATTTATAAACGAGAAAGAAGAAAAAACTTATAGTAGAAGCTTAAGAAGGCTGCTAGACCTTATTAGAGGCTCTTAATACTCTATCTAGACGACCTTTAAAGAAGGATATAGGAGTAGTTCCCTCTTAAGTAGGTGAAGCTAGAACAACTAGAGTAGTGAACTTAGAAGCCTAAACGTTATTATAGAAGAGCCTATAAGAATAAGCTAGAAGGGTCGCGCTCTTACTAGTAATGGTCCGTTCAGTCTTAGTCAAAGGCAGACGTTAAGCTAAAGTAGAAGGAGCTAGAGTCTAAGCGACCTAAGGACGGAGCAGAAAAGTCTTACGCGGTTAGTTTAAGAGCTCTACTACATAAAGGTAACTAAAAGCCTTAAGTTAAGAAGACAACAGAGACGAAAACTAGAGATAAAGAGTATTACCAGGGGCTATTAAGTAGAGCTTACTAAAGGACTAGGACTAAGAGATACCCTCTATAGGCTTAGATAGACGCGGGTTTATATAAGCGGTCTAGGAAGGCTTAGCCTAAAGGCGCTTCGCTAGAGTAGGTATTAGAGATAAGGCCTTATGCTTAGGAGGGCGAGATGCGCTTAACTAAGAAGACTTACTAGGCTTATTAGTAGGTATAGCGCGCAAAATATCTAAGGCCAACGAGGCTAACTTCTTATCGTTATTACCCTAACGTAAAGCGCGTGACTAAGTAGGCTCGTTCTACTAGTAAGGAGGAACTAAGCGCAAGGCGCCTATACGAGAAGACTCTCTCTTCTTATAAGAAGCTATTAAGTAAGTTCTTAGCGACGAAGCCCTACTGACTTATTAAGCGTAAGGGAGTAAGAACTAAGACCCTTTACTAAAGTAACCTAAACTAGTATCGTCGTCAGAGTTAGTATCGGCCGTAGTAAGACTAAGCGCTCTAAGTTTAGTAAGCTTATCCTTGTTAGTAAAGTAGAGAGGCCTAAACGTATTAGGCGAGTTAATAGTAATACGCTCTACTATAACAATAAAGTAAGGCTAGAGATAATTATTATTAGCAAAGCTTATTAGTTAAAATAATAAATCTTACTTACCTACTAAAGATAATAAGAGCCCGCAACAAGCCTAGAGAACTTAGAGTAAGCTATAAAACGAATAGAAGGTCTAGAATAAAGCTATAACTACTATAGAACCCTTAGGTAGGCTATTAAGTTGCAGTTAAGCGCAGAAAGGTTAGTGTTATAGTAATAGTAAGGCGCCGCACTAAAGGTATTATTATAGTATAGTAAAAGCGCACTAGCACGTAACTAAGCAAATAGATATTAAAACAATAATAACACGCGGCTTACTACTACTACTACTTCTAATTAAATAAAAAAGCGTAAGCCTTCCTATTTAAGGGGTGTATCGCAGCAGAGCTTAAGTTCACGACTAAGCCTAAGCTATAATAGAATATAGTAGAGGTAAAGGAGCTAAATAAGTAAGCTCTACTAACTAGACTAAGGCCGAACTAAGATAAGATAATAAAGCTAGAGTATTATGTACTTAGGACTATAGATAAAAGCTAAGCTTAAGTACACCTTAAGCTTAATAGACAATTTAATCCTTTTGTCTACTAAAGTAACTTTATCTAAGCTTAACTACTCCTCTATAGAAACTATAGCTACTATAATACTTCTATTTAGAGACTAATAAGCTAAACTATTTATAGAAAGTATTAAAGTATAATTAACTAAAGTTAGTACTAATAGATATACTAAAGAAGCTCTCTACTTATTAAAAAGAGAGTATATAGTCTAAGTTAGCTATAGAGCCTTACTAAGGGTTAAAAAAAGCTCTAGTAAGAAAAGGCTAGATAAAAAAGGAATATCTAGAAGATAAAGTACTAAAGTTTCTAATTAATATCTAAGTAGCCTTACTTAATTCTAAGCTTTTTATATAACTAAATAGAGTATATATAATAATTACCTCTATAGCTTACTTACTATTAGACTATACTATTCTAGATAATAGTAGAGCTCTATATCTTATTAACTATTAAGATTATCTTAAGCTAAAGACGTTTAAGAAGACTAATAAAATAGAATATATAGAAGTAGAATCTTAAGCTTTTTTAATTAAAGATTATAGAATACGTATTCTTTATAGTATACTATATAATAAAGATAAGAATAAGTTAGTAGACTTTACTTTTTTTAATATTATAATAGTAAAAGGCTTCTACTTAAATATTATATCTAAAGCTTAGCTTAGAGCTTAAGGTATCTAGTTTCTTAGCTTAGATAGTACGCTTAGGATAGAAATACTTAAAAGGAATATAGTAATAGCTAAGCTTTAAAGAGAGTTTAACTTTACCTTTCTTAAATATTAGCCTATCTTATCTTATTATACTATAATAAGCGTAATACCTTTACTAAAAACTACTAAATCCTAAAATAATTACCTAAGAAATAATACTAAAGAGCTCTAGCACGCTAGAGTAGATTATCTTAGGCTAAAATCTCTCTAAGCTCTAGTAATATAGACCTAAAATATTTAAATTAAGGAAATAGCCTAAGTAAAATATATCTCTTACGCTACTATATATAAACATTAAGTAATCTTAAGAAAACTAAAAGAGAAATTACCTTATCTATATTAGAGAATAGCCTAGAACCTATTTAATATATCTCTAGATTAGAATAGAAAGTAGTAGATTCTTATAATTAAAGATAACTATAGTAGAAAGCTCTATAGCTACTCTCTAAAAACTAAAACGTTAGTAGAGCTCTTAAGAGTATTCTAGAGCTTAACTAAGAGGTTATTTAATAAGTATAAGCTTAATATTATAAAGATATAATAAGATAATAATATAGCTACTATACCTTAAAAGAGAGAGTTAAGCTACTAAATATAGATAAAAAAAATAAAAATAGAGCTAGAACTATTCTCTTTCTATACCTATAAACTAAATAGAGCTATAAAAAGAGCTAGATAAAAACTTATTACTAAGTTAATAAAAATAAAACTTAGTATAAATCTACTAGTAAAGCTCTAGCCTAAAATAGTTAACGTAGCTATATAGCTATATAATATAAGTTCTACTAGTAAAGAAAATAAGCTTTCTCTAAATAAGAAGCTTAATATATAAATTTACTAATACTTTAAAAATTACTAGATAGACTTAGTAAAGTATCTTATAGCTAATCTAAGACCTAATTAAAGTAAAGTATATATATATAAATATTAAGTATACTCTCTAATAAGAGAGTATAAAGTAAAATATAATTATAAAAAGTTTAAAACTAACTTTTAAGCTTATATAAGATACCTAGTTAAATATAAAGCGTCTAATATTTATTAGATATAGGTTTTAGCTCTTAATTAAGTAATTATAATAAAAAATATAACGTTTAATAAAGAGACGTTCTATTAAGAAAAGAAGCTAAAGCCTAATCTTAAAGAAGTAAATAAGATAATAGAAATAATCTATAAGCTAATAAAAAAGAAAAAGAAGTATAATCTTCTTAAGCTTCTTCTAGTAACTAAAGATATAAAAACTAAAAGAAGTTCTATAGAAAGTAAGACGTAAGATAAGTAAATTCTACGTTTAGATACTTAAGCTCTAGAAAAAAAGAAAAGCTAGCCTCTTTCTCTAGAACTTAAGCTTAGAGAACTAGTATAATAGATAGGTATAGCTAGCCTACCTAGAAGAACCTATACTAATTAAACCCCTATAATAGGACTTTAGATATCTAAGTAAACTCTAGTTCTAGCTATAGTATAAATAGAATAGTAAGAAGAGCTTAATAAGAGATTAGATAACCTAAGTTTTATAATCTTAAATAAAGATAATAACTTTTAAAAAGTATAAGTAACTAGAAAGATAAATTAAGCTATAACTTTACGTAGATAAAATACCTAAAGATAGAGCTCTACTTATAGAGAGAGTAGATTAAGCTCTATTAGAGTCTCTTATACTAGTAGTAATAATTCTCTAGTACTAACTAAAGCTAATTAGTTAAGTAGAAAAAAGGTTATTAAAATAAAAACTCTTTAAGTTTATAGACTAAATATAAAGAGTTAGAGCCTTAGATATAATACTAATAACTAAGATAAGCTTAGAGATAGACTAAGTACTAATTTTATAACTATAAACTAAAATAAAATCTACTTAAGAAATAAGACGCTCTAAAAGGTAAGTAAACTACTCTTAGAAACTCTTACTAAGCTTAAACTAATTAAAATAGTAAACGTAGTAATAAGCTTAGATACTTAGTATAGATAAGAGTCTAAGAGATAGTAAAAAGAATACTATAGTAATCTCTTAAATATACTAAGTAACTAGAAGCAACTATAAAAGCATCTATATAGAGCTCTATTTAAAGAAGCTATAGAAAAAGAAATTATAACACTCTAATAGAAGAATATATAAAAGATAATCTTAAATAAGCTCTAGTAAAGACCTCTACTATTAAAATAAGTTTTTAGCTATAAATTTAATAAAGATAGATACTTTATAAAGTATAAAGCTTAAATAGTTATCTAAAGTAACTTATAGAAGCTTAATAGCCTAGAAGATACCTATACTATAACTCTAGTATCTAGGTCTTTTTAAACTATAATAGCTATAATAGCTAAGTTTAACCTTAAGATCTATTAGTATAACGTAGATAGAGCTTTCCTTAATATAAATAAAGAAGGGAAGAACGAAGTCTACTACTATCTACTAAATAGCTTTAAATAACTAAGAAAATATATTAAGCTTAAGCGAGCCTTATATAGGCTTAAAGACTTACCTCTTCTCTAGTATAATAAGTTCTTAAATACCCTTCTTAAGCTTAGCCTTAAAGCTTTAAAGAAAGAACTATATCTCTTCTACTTATAAAATTATAAAATAATAATACTATTCTATATAGATAATATACTAGTTATCTTTAATTAAGCTTATAAAGAGTATATAATAAAGCTTATAAAATAAGTTAAAAAGAGCTATACGCTTAAAGATTAGGGACTAATTAAATAGTTCTTAGAGATAAAGATTATATAAGACTATAATAACTATACTATTACGCTTCTCTATAACTTCTACTTAGAAAAAATTACTACTAAATATAAGCTTAAAAATAAAAGTTACTTCTTAGAAATACTACTACTAAGTTAAGAACTTAAAAAATATAAAGGATAAGCTTTAAAAAAGGAGATATACGCTTACTAAAAAAGAGTTAGATTAGTACTATATACTACTATAATAACCTAACTAGACGTAGTATATATAGTAGTAAAGCTTTTCTAGTATTTAACTAATCTAAGCTTAGACTACTTTACTATAATAGAGTATACTATTATTTACCTCTATAAAATATACTATAAAGAGATTATATATAGAAACTTCTCTAGTAAGAAGCTTATAATAAGTAGAGACGTGTTATTTATAGATAATCCTAAAATAAGAAGATCCTTATAAAGCTATATAATAATACTTTTTAGAGAGCTAGTAGTATAGTAAGTAGAGCACTAAGCTACTATTACTATATTAACTACTAAAGCTAAGCTACTAGCGGTTAAATAAGTTAGTAAAGAGGCATTAGCGCTATAAAGGTTCTTTAAGAAGCTTTTTTTAGATATTAATAAACCCTAGGAAATATTTTATAATAATATATAAACGATTAAGCTTATTACCTAAAAAAATAGGTATATATTAACTAAGCTTAGATATATAGATATATAAAACCTTTAGCTTAGATAAGAATATACTAAAGAAATAATAAAAGTAATATATCTCTAAATAAAACTAAATACTAGTAGATAGGCTTACTAAAAACCTATCTAAATAATAATTTAGAAAGTTTATTAGTCTACTAAAGCTTAAAGACTATAAGAGCTTAGTAAAGCTAGAAATAAGAGACTAAGATATTATAAAATAAAAACTATAAAATTAGACCTAAGCTACCTAAATACTTTATAAGTAAGAAGGCTAAAGCTTTTAATAAGTATTAAGACTAGAAAATAAAATATATAACTTAATATATAGAACTTAAAGAAAAAAGAGTACTAAGCTACTTACGAGCCTTCTTAGCGTAGTAAGCCTAATACTTAAAACGCTAGTAAGTATAAGCCTAGAGCTTCTTAAGCTTCTTCTTAGATAATATACTAATATCTTTCTAGAAATACTTAATTATTATATTAAGATTCTTAAAATCCTCGTTACTAACGTTATATAGAGGTCTAGAGAGTCTTAGCCTACTATATAAATAACTCCTAGTTAGTTTAGAATAAGTAAGATCTAGAAAAAGCTTATATACTAGAATCTATAAAAAATAATAGTCCTAAGTTACTCTATAGAAAATAACTACTAGGAATAGATTTAAGCTTATTAGAATTATATTCTTTAATAAGAGTTAGATTCTAAGTAGAAATAAGAGTTAGAGCGCGAATAGTATCTTAAGACTAAGCTTAATTAGATATACTAACTAGACTAGTTAAAGTTAGGTATAAAAACGAACGTAAAACTAAGAAAACTTAAGCTTACTAGCTATCTTAAAGATCTTCTTATTAAGCTACTAAGAACTAAAAGTTAATTTAAAGTTAGAAAATAAAGCTCTAAGTTATAAATAATAAATACTATATATAAAGAATAGATTAATAAAGCTTTAGTAGACTAAATGTCTTTAGTCTCTTATATAGTAGAAGCTTTAAACTTATAAGCCTAAAGAATTATAGCTAAGCTAGACTTAGTTTTACTCTTAGCCTTTATTAAAGCTTTACTTTTATAAAGGCGAGTAGGCGAAAGTATATAAGTATTAGAACTAGTCTACTAGTTAAACTTACTATTAATTATACGTATAATAATATAAAACTTAGTCTTAACTTAGTAATAGACGTCCTTATTAGCTCTAGTACTTATAGCTTTTAAGAGCGCGAGCGTAGCATTATAAGTAAACTTAAACTTAAAACTAGTTAATATACTAAGCTTAAAAAAACTAAAGAATATAATATTAATAGTAACTTATACCTTAACGTAGGAGTAATTATTAATCTAATACGTAAAGTAGCGTAAGTACTTCTTACTAGTCTTCTTACTATAATAGTTATTATAAAATAACTAAGTATAGCTATAGTAAACTAACTAAGTATAGCGTAGGTATATCTCTATACGTATAGTTATATATATAATATTACCTAACTTAATTAAATAATTAATAGAGAGATCTTTAGACGTCTTACCTTTACTCTTATCTTCCTTATTATTAGGCTTATAATCTATAGAAGTAATAGCTTTACCTTTATCTTTATTAAGCTTAGAAATAGGCTTAATATCTAAGAAGGTACTCTAACTACTAGACTTATAAGTAATAGGCTTAGGTATAACGTTAATATCTATATAATTATTATTATTACTAATAAAATAAATAAACTATCTATCTATATCTACCTCCTTATAATTAGGTATAAGAGAAGTAGAGACTAAAGCTTTAAACTTTAGCTTTATAAGAATATAGACCTATAGGCTCTTACGACTATAAAAGCTTAATAGTCTAAAAAGTATTTAAAATAAGTATATAAGTAGCTTAATAGAGTTATCTTTAGCTTAGGTCTATAATTAGGTTATTAGATAGTAAAGATCTAAGTTTAATAAGTTACTAGAAAGTAAAGTTATACGTAAGAGCTTAGTAGACTTTAAAAGTTTTAATAAAGTATTAGAAGTATTAAGCTTATTAGAGAAAATATTATAAAATAAATCTTTACCTAAAGATATAATTAGCCTAATTAAGATTAACGTAGTTTATAAGTAAGTTAGTTACCTAAGTAAGTTAGTTACGCCCTACTAGCGCGTTAACGTTAACGCGTTATTATAGACTTTTATTATAGTTAGTAAACTATTATAATATACTAAATTAATTATTAGAATTACTACTATTACTTATACTATCTACCTTAACCGCGTAGGTACGAGCGTTGTGTCTAGTCTACTTATAACGCCTATACTGCCACTCTCCTCGTACTCTCTTTAACGTACTCTTACTATTACTATAACTACTATCTACCTATTTAGCTAATACTTCTTATACTTTACTTATAGTAAGAGTCTCTTCTATCTATACGTATTACTACTTATAGCTCTTACGCTTATTTACTATATCTAGAGCCTCTTAAAGAGCAGCTACTTCTACTCTTATAAGCGTTATCTTATATACTATTTACTAAGCCTCTTTACTTAGCTATATAATCTTTTTATTAAGAGAACTTATAGAAGACCTAGGGTAGTTTCTTACTCTTTATTAAATAAGAGTACTTTAAGCCTTAACCTTACGCGCGTTGCGCGGCGTCTACGCCTTCTAGATAGCTGCCTATTATAGTAACTATTTTAGTATCTATACTACTATATTAAGCTTTAATAGCATAGCCTATAGGTTATATAGGACTAGACTAGCACCTCTAAAGCTAGCTTAGATATTCTCCTTTATAATAGACTACTTAAAAGTAGTCTTAAAGGCTAGTAAGAAGGTCTTCTTACTAATATAGTAAGTATAGTTACGTACTAAGCCTAAAATAGCGTCGCTATATTTACACTTTAATAGTAAGAAGTAGACAACGTTAAAAGGCTATAATAGGTAAGATAAGTGCGTAGGCATATAGAGAAGGATAATATTCTTCTCCTTATAAAGATTTTAGAATTTAACTAAGTAGTAGCTTTTATAACCATTAATAATAAGTAGTTAATATCTATCTATAGTAGAGCTCTTTATATAGGTATTAAAGTGCTTTAACTAAGTAAGAGTAAGCTAGTTATTCGTCTAGCTATTAGAACTAACTTTAAGTACCTAGTTAGTAGGCAGGTTCTTAAACTAGACGTTAATAAGCACCTTACCCGCAAAGATAACGAAGGGTAGTATCTAGCAACCTAACGCGCCTACGCCTTAGATTATAGTAACCTACTTATAGTTGCCTAGCTAGACGCACTTCTTTTTACTATATCCCTCTAAGCCTATAATAACTAACTATAATAAAATCTTATCTATTATAAAGCTAGTTTTATTAAAGTTATAGATATTATCGTCTATAATACCTTACTTCTACTTTATCCTCTAAACTAAGTTAAACTAGCGCTAGATAGCTACTAGGTTCTCGTAGATAGCTTACTAGTAATTATAGGGACGGCTCTAGCGCGTATAGAGCTTAGGAGTTTACTTAATAAAGTTATTAACTTAGTTCTTACTAGTAGAGTTACTCTCTCGCTTATATAGTAGTTTATTAGCTATTACTTAAACCTTAGCCTTTATAGACGCAAATCCTTATATAGACTCTTTAAGAATACGCTTAACTATAGCCTTCTCTTCTAGCTTATTTAGATATTTTACTTTTAGCTTATAGTTACGTTAGGGGAGCTTTCTAGCGCGTTAATTAGATATTATACTTTAAGGCACGTTATAGATAGAGGTAGTATATCTTTAGCTTTAAATATATTATAATTAGATATTAAAAAGAGTAAGCTAAAGATCTAATTTAGGATACGTTAATTAATAATTACGTTGTTAAGACATAACGCGTTATAGTGTTAACGTTAACGCGCTAGTAGAGCGTAACTAACTCACTTAGGTAACTAACTTACTTATAAACCACGTTAACTAGTAAAACTAAGTAAAATAAACTTATAACTACTATTAAATTTAACTAGAATAATCTAGACTAATATACTACTAGTTAATAAGAAAGAAGCTCTACTAGTTATATACTTCTAAACAATAACTATATTATCTAGATTATCCTTAAGCTTAGAGTTACTTAACTTAACTATAATATTATCCTTAGTAAACGTCTAAAGCTCTTAATAAATTAACCTAACTATTTATAAATAAAAAAGAAGAAAAAACTTATAGTAAAAGCTTAAGAAGACTACTAGACCTTATTAAAGACTCTTAATACTCTATCTAGATAACCCCTAAGAAAGGATATAAAAGTAGTTCTCTCTTAAGTAGATAAAGCTAAAATAACTAGAGTAGTAAACTTAGAAGTCTAAACGTTATTATAAAAGAGCCTATAAGAATAAGCTAGAAGAGTTACGCCTTTACTAGTAATAGTTTATTTAGTCTTAGTTAAAGGTAGACGTTAAGCTAAAGTAGAAGAAGCTAGAGTCTAAGTAACTTAAGGATAGAGTAGAAAAGTCTTACGTAGTTAGTTTAAGAGCTCTACTATATAAAGATAACTAAAAGCTTTAAGTTAAGAAGATAATAGAAATAAAAACTAGAGATAAAAAGTATTACTAAAGGCTATTAAGTAGAGCTTACTAAAGAACTAGAACTAAGAGATACCCTCTATAGGCTTAGATAGACGCAGGTCTATATAAGTAGTCTAAAAAGGCTTAGCTTAAGAGCGCTTTACTAAAGTAAGTATTAGAGATAAGACCTTACGCTTAGAAGAGTAAGATATACTTAACTAAAAAGATTTACTAAGCTTATTAGTAGGTATAGCGCGTAAAATATCTAAGGCTAATAAGGCTAACTTCTTATTATTATTACTCTAACGTAAGGCGCGCGACTAAGTAAGCTTATTCTACTAATAGAGAGGAACTAAGCATAAAGTACCTATATAAGAAGACTCTCTCTTCTTATAAGAAGCTATTAAGTAAGTTCTTAGTAATAAAGCCCTACTAACTTATTAAGTATAAGAGAGTAAGAACTAAGACCTTTTACTAAAGTAACCTAAACTAGTATTATTATTAAAGTTAGTATTAGCTATAGTAAGACTAAGTACTCTAAGTTTAGCGAGTTTATTTTTATTAGTAAAGTAGAAAAGTCTAAACGTATTAAGTAAGTTAATAGTAATATACTCTACTATAATAATAAAGTAAGGCTAGAGATAATTATTATTAGTAAAGCTTATTAGTTAAAATAATAAATCTTACTTACCTACTAAAGATAATAAGAGCTTATAATAAGTCTAGAGAACTTAAAGTGAGCTATAAAATAAATAGAAGATCTAGAATAAAGCTATAACTACTATAGAACCCTTAGATAGACTATTAAGTTATAGTTAAGCGTAGAAAGATTAGTATTATAGTAATAGTAGAGCGCTATACTAAAAGTATTATTATAGTATAGTAAAAGTATACTAGTACGTAACTAAGTAAATAGATATTAAAATAATAATAATACGCGGCTTACTACTACTACTACTTCTAATTAAATAAAAAAGTATAAGCCTTCTTATCTAGAGAGTATATTTATAGTAGAGCTTAAGTTTATAACTAAGCCNAAGCTATAATAGAATATAGTAGAGGTAAAGAAGCTAAATAAGTAAGCTCTGCTAACTAGACTAAGGCTAAACTAAGATAAGATAATAGAGCTAGAGTATTATATACCTAAGACTATAGATAAAAGCTAAGCTTAAGTATACCTTAAGCTTAATAGATAATTTAATTCTTTTGTCTACTAAAGTAACTTTATCTAAGCTTAACTACTTCTCTATATCTTTTATTTTTAGCTTTATTAAGCTTTTATAGTTTTTAAGCCTTAGTATACTAATAAACTTTCTAAATTATTATTTTAATTAGTTTTTAGTAAGCTTATCTACTAGTATCTAATTTATTTAGAGATATATTACTTTTATTATTTCTTTATTATATTCTTATCTAAGCTAGAAGTTTTATATATTTATATACCTAAGCTTAGTTTATATATACCTATTTTCTTAAGTAATAAGTCTAATTATATATATATTATAATAAAATATTTTCTAAAGTTTATTAATATCTAAAAAGAGATCTTTAAAGAATCTTTATAGCGCTAATACCTCTTTACTAACTTATTTAACTACTAGTAGCTTAGCTTTAGTAGTAAATATAGTAATAGTAGCTTAGTACTCTACTTACTATACTATTAGTCTTCTAAAGAGTATTATTATATAGCCTTATAAGAATCTTCTTATTCTAAGATTATCTATAAATAACGTATCTCTACTTATTATAAGCTTCTTACTAAAATAGTTTCTATATATAATCCTTTTATAGCGCGTTTTATAGAGATAAATAATAGTATACTCTACTATAGTAAAGTAGTCTAAGCTTAGTTTAGTTAAATACTAAAAAAGCTTTACTACTATATATACTACGTTTAGTTAAGTTATTATAGTAGTATATAATACTAATCTAACTCTTTTTTAGTAAGCGTATATTTTTTTTTTTAAAGCTTATCTTTTATATTTTTTAAGTTTTAAACTTAGTAGTAGTATTTCTAATAAGTAATCTTTATCTTTAAGCTTATATTAAGTAGTAATTTTTTCTAAGGAGAAGTTATAAAGAAGTATAATAGTATAGTTATTATAGTCTTATATAATTTTTATCTCTAAGAACTATTTAATTCGCCCCTAATTCTTAAGTATATAACTAGCTTTTTTTAATCTATCTTATAAGCTTTATTATATACTTTTTATAAGCTTAATTAAAGATAACTAGTATATTATCTACATAGAATAGTATTATTATTTTCTAATTCTATAAGTAAAAAAGATATAGTCTTTTTTTAAAAGCTTAAAGGCTAAGCTTAAGAAGAGTATTTGAAAACTTATTATACTAGAGAAAAAGTAAGTCTTTAAGTCTATATCAGGCTTACTTAAGCTTAATATATTTTCTTAGTTATTTAAAGCTATATAGTAGATAATAGTAAACTTTATTCTTCTCTTCTCTATTTACGTTAAAGAAAGCTCTATCTATGTTATACTAATAGATCTTAAGATTAAACTTAGCTACTATAGCTATTATAGTCTTAAAAGACTTTAATACTAGAGTTATAGTATAGATATCTTATAAGCTATTAAGCTTCTATAAGTTACTTTAAATAACTATTTAAGCTTTATACTTTATAAAGTATCTATCTTTATTAAATTTATAGCTAAAGACTTATTTTAATAGTAGAGATTTTTACTAAAGCTTATCTAAAATTATTTTTTATATATTCTCTTATTAAAGTATTATAATTTCTTTTCTATAGCTTCTTTAAATAGAGCTCTTTATAAGTACTTTTATAGTTACTTTTAGTTACTTAATATATATCTAAAAAATTACTATAGTATTTTTTCTACTATCTCTTAGGCTTTTATTTATACTAAGTACCTAAGCTTGTTACTATATTTACTATTTTTATTAGTTTAAGCTTAGTAAAAGTTTCTAAGAGTAGTTTACTTAATTTCTAGAGCGTTATATTTCTTATATAGATCTTATTTTAGTTTATAGTTATAAAATTAGTACTTAGCCTATCTTTAAGCTTATCTTAATTATTAATATTATATCTAAGGCTCTAACTTCTTATATTTAGTCTATAAACTTAAAGAGTTTCTATTTTAATAACTTTTCTTTTACTTAACTAATTAGCTTTAGCTAGTACTAGAAAATTATTACTACTAGTATAAGAGACTCTAATAGAGCTTAATCTATCTTCTTTATAGATAGAGCTCTATTTTTAGGTATTTTATCTACGCGAAGTTATAGCTTAACTTATCTCTCTAGTTACTTACGCTTCTTAAGAGTTACTATCTTTATCTAAGATTATAAAACTTAGATTATCTAATCTTTAATTAAGCTTTTTTTACTATTATTTTTATATTATAGCTAGAACTAGAGTTTACTTAGGTATCTAAAGTTTATTATAAGGGTTTAATTAGTATATATTCTCTTAGATAGACTAGCTATACTTATCTATTATACTAGTTCTTTAAGCTTAAGCTCTAAAGAAAGAAACTAGCCTTTTTTCTTTTCTAGAGCTTAAGCGTTTAAATATAGAATTTACTTATCTTATATCTTACTTTTTATAAAACTTCCTTAGTTTTTATATCTTTAGTTATTAGAAAAAGCTTAAGAAGATTATACTTTTTTTTGTTTTCTTTTAGCTTATAGATTACTTCTACTATCTTATTTACTTCTTTAAGATTAACCTTTAACTTTTTTTTTAATAGAATATATCTTTATTAAACGTTACGTTTCTTATTATAATTACTTGATTAAGAGCTAGAATCTATATTTAATAAATATTAAATACTTTATATCTAACTAAATATTCTATATAAGCTTAAAAGTTAGTTTTAAACTTTTTATAATTATATTTTACTTTATACTCTCTTATTAGAGAGTATACTTAATATTTATATATATATACTCTACTTTAATTAAGTCTTAAATTAACTATAAGGTACTTTACTAAGTCTACTTAGTAATCTTTAAAGTATTAGTAAATTTATATATTAAGCTTCTTATATAGAGATAGCTTATTCTCTATACTAGTAGAAGTTATATTACAAAGCTATATAGCTATATTAATTATTTTAGAGTAAAGCTTTACTAATAGATATATACTAAGTCTTATTTTTATTAACTTAGTAATAAGTTTTTATTTACCTCTTTCTATAGCGTTATTTACTTTATAAGTATAGAGAGAGAATAGTTCTAGCTCTATTTCTATTTCTTTAATCTATATTTAGTAGCTTTACTTTCTTTTCTAAGGTATAGTAGCTATATTATTATTTTATTATATCTTCATAATATTAAGCTTATACTTATTAAATAACTTCTTAGTTAAGCTCTAGAATACTTCTAAGACCTCTACTAATATTCTAGTTTTTATAAAGTAGCTATAAAGCTTTCTACTATAGTTATCTTTAATTATAAAAATCTACTACTTTTTATTCTAATCTACAAATATATTAAATAAATTCTAGGCTATTCTCTAGTATAAATAAAATAATTTCTCTTCTAGTCTTTTTAAGATTACTTAACGTCTATATATAGTAGTATAGAGAATATATTTTACTTAAGCTATTTATTTAATTTTTATATTTTAGGCCTATATTACTAGAGCTTAGAGAGATTTTAGCCTAAAGTAACTTACTCTAGCGTACTAGAGCTCTTTAGTATTATTTTTTAAGTAATTATTTTAAAATTTAGTAGTTTTTAGTAAAAGTATTATACTTATTATAGTATAATAAGATAAGATAGGCTTATATTTAAGAAAGGTAAGGTTAAACTCTTTTTAGAGCTTAGCTATTACTATATTTCTTTTAAGTATTCTTATCTTAAATATATTATCTAAGCTAAAAAACTAAATATCTTAAGCTCTAAGCTAAGCTTTAGATATAATATATAAGTAGAAGTTTTTTACTACTATAATATTAAGAAAAGTAAAGTTTACTAACTTATTTTTATCTCTATTATATAGTATACTATAAAGAATATATATTCTATAACTTTTAATTAAAAAAGCTTAAGATTCTACTTCTATATATTTTATTTTATTAGTTTTCTTAAATATCTTTAGCTTAAAATAATCTTAATAGTTAATAAGATATAGAGCTCTACTATTATCTAGAATAGTATAGTCTAATAGTAGATAAGCTATAAAGATACTTATTATATATACTCTATTTAGTTATATAAAAAGCTTAGAATTAAGTAAAACTACTTAGATATTAATTAAAAACTTTAGTACTTTATTTTCTAAATATTCTTTCTTTATCTAGCTTTTTTTTACTAGAGCTTTTCTTAAGCCTTAGCAGAGCTTTATAGCTAACTTAGACTATATTCTCTTCTTTTAATAAGTAGAACGCTTCTTTAGTATATTTATTAGTACTAACTTTAGTTAATTATATCTTAATATCTTTTATAAATAGTCTAGCTTATTAGTCTCTAAATAGAGGTATTATAGTAGCTATATTTTTCTTATTCTATTTAGAAGATAAGCTTTAGTAAATATTATAGCTATAATTATCTTTCTCTTTATAGATAAGCTTTAGTCTTTTATAATAAAGTTAAATAGTTTTCTAAGCTTTTTAAGTATAAAAGATTTTATATTATTACTAGTAACTTTTCTCTTAAGAAGATTTTATTATTAAGATATAGCCTAGTTAGACGTATACTTCTTTTTAACTACTTTAAAAAAATTCTTAATAGTAATATCTCTAGATACTTCTAGAAGCTTAAGTCTTTAAGCTCTAAGAAATACTAAGCTCTACTTATAGTACTAGTTTATTAAAGTTATTAATATTAGGTAAGCTTTATTTAGTATTACTTTATATTTTCTTTAAACTTAGTTTTTAATTACTACTTTTATTAGAGTATAATCTTAGTAGAGTATTCTTAGAAGTTTTTTTAATAAAGTTTTACTAGAGTTACTTTACTTAAGTATAGCTAAAGTAAAGATCTTAGTAGCTATAGTATTTTATACTTAAGTATAAAGTTTCTTTATTTTAGACTTCTTAGTATTTTAAATAGCCTTTTAAAGCTTTACGCTTTAGAGAATTACTATATATTACTAAAACTTCTCTAGATCTTCTAGTAGTTTTAGAATAGTCTTATTATTAGTTTCTTTAAACTCTTTATTTTAGATATAAGGATTAGAGTTTTTAATAGATATAAGCTATACTATTAGTTTAATTTTATATTTTATACTTAAGCTTAATATATAAGTCTTAAGCTAGATAATTAAAGGTACTAGTTATTCTATATATAAAGCTTTTAGCTTTTTATTAAGATAGCTTATAATATAGTTAAGCTTAAAAAGTTTAAAAGATAAGAGAAGAAGATTTCTAAGTAAAAGTTTTATAGATTTAAAGATTTAGAGTAGAGTTAAAATAGAGCTTTATTTAGCTTAATAAAATATATAGAGAGAATCTTCTACGTTCTTAGAAAGCTAAGCTTATAACTATAAAAAAGTTATTACAGTAAATACTAGATAGCTTACTAAGCTATTTAGTATCTAGCTCTAGCTTATTTAGCTACTAACTTAAGAGCTAACTAACGTTTATTTTTTAGCTCCTATAGTTATAAGCCTAGTTAGCGCTAGTTAGCGTAAGCTATTAGCTAGTATAAATAAGCTATCGTAAGCACGTAATATTAAGCCTAAGGTTTAATTCTCTTAGGTAGAAAAAAGTAAAAAGAAAGCTTTTAACCTAAAGATAGAGAAAAACCTAGCAGTACTACTCTAAGAGAGCCTAAGCCTAATTAGGTTAGCGCTAGATAGGGGGTATGTTGCGGCGAGTACTAGATAGCTTACTAAGCTATTTAGTATCTAGCTTTAGCTTATCTAGCTACTAACTTAAGAGCTAACTAACGTTCGTTTTTTAGCTCCTATAAAAGTAGTTAAACTTAGAGAAAGTTACTTTAGTAGATAAAAAAATTAAATTATCTATCTAACTTAAGGTATACTTAAGCTTAGCTTTTATCTACTATCTTAGATAAATAATACTCTAGCTTTATTATCTTATCTTAGTTTAGTTTTACTTTAGTTAGTAAAGCTTACTTATTTAGCTTCTTTACCTCTACTATATTCTATTATAGCTTAAGCTTAGTTATAAACTTAAGCTCTACTATAATAAATATATATATAAAGAAAAAAGTAGTAAATATATACTACTTACTCTTTATTAATAGTATTATAGTAGAGCTTAAGTTTATAACTAAGCCTAAGCTATAATAAAATATAATAGAGGTAAAGAAGCTAAATAAGTAAGCTCTACTAACTAGACTAAGGCTAAACTAAAATAAGATAATAGAGCTAAAGTGTTATATACCTAGAATTATAGATAATGGCTAAGCTTAAGTATACTTTAAGCTTAATAGATAATTTAATCTTTTTATTTACTAAAGTAACTTTATGTAAGCTTAACTACTTTTTTATAGTTATACGCTTAACTTTTTAAGAATATAGAAGATTCTTTTTATATATTTTATTAAGCTAGATAAAGCTACTCTTTAACTCTACTCTAAATCTCTAAATCTATAACACTTTTACTTAGAAATTTCCTTTTCTTATCTCTTAAACTTTTTAAGCTTAACTATATTAGAAGCTATCTTAATAAAAAGCTAAAAGCTTTATATATAGAATAACTAGTACCTTTAATTATCTAGCTTAAGACTTATATATTAAGTATAAGTATATAGTATAAAATTAAACTAATAGTATAGCTCTTTTTTACTAAGAACTCTAATCCTTATACCTAAAATAAAGAGTCTAGAAAAACTAATAATAAGACTATTCTAGAACTACTAGAAGACCTAAGAAAGTTTTAGTAATATATAGTAATTCTCTAAAGCGTAAAGCTTTAAAAGGCTATTTAAAATACTAAGAATTCTAAAATAAAAAAACTTTATACTTAAGTATAAAATACTATAGCTACTAAGCTCTTTACTTTAGCTATACTTAAGTAAAGTAACTCTAGTAAAACTTTATTAAAAAAACTTCTAAGAATACTCTACTAAGATTATACTCTAATAAAAGTAGTAATTAAAAACTAAGTTTAAAGAAAATATAAAGTAATACTAAATAAAGCTTACTTAATATTAATAACTCTAATAAACTAGTACTATAAGTAGAGCTTAGTATTTCTTAGAGCCTAAAGACTTAAGCTTCTAGAAGTATCTAGAGATATTACTATTAAGAAATTTTTTAAAGTAGTTAAAAAGAAGTATACGTCTAACTAGACTATATTTTAATAATAGAATCTTCTTAAGAGAAAGATTACTAGTAATAATATAAAATCTTTTATACTTAAAAAGCTTAGAAAACTATTTAACTTTATTATAAAAGACTAGAGCTTATCTATAAAAAGAAAAGTAATTATAGCTATAATATTTACTAAAGCTTATCTTCTAAATAGAATAAGAAAAATATAGCTACTATAATACCTCTATTTAAAGACTAATAAGCTAAACTATTTATAAAAAGTATTAAAATATAATTAACTAAAGTTAGTACTAATAGATATACTAAAAAAGCTTTCTACTTATTAAAAAGAAAGTATATAGTCTAAGTTAGCTATAGAGCTTTACTAAGACTTAAAAAGAGCTCTAGTAAAGAAAAGCTAGATAAAGAAAGAATATCTAGAAGATAAAGTACTAAAGTTCTTAATTAATATCTAAGTAGTTTTACTTAATTCTAAGCTCTTTATATAACTAAATAGAGTATATATAATAATTATCTTTATAGCTTATCTACTATTAAACTATACTATTCTAAATAATAGTAAAGCTTTATACCTTATTAACTATTAAGATTATCTTAAGCTAAGAACGTTTAAAAAGACTAATAAAATAGAATATATAGAAGTAAGATTTTAAGCTTTCTAATTAAAGATTATAGAATATAAATTTTTTATAGTATACTATATAATAAAAATAAGAATAAATTAATAGATGTTACTCTTTTTAATATTATAGTAGTAAAAAGCTTCTACTTAAATATTATATCTAAAGCTTAGCTTAGAGCTTAAGATATCTAGTTTCTTAGCTTAGATAGTATACTTAGAATAAGAATGCTTAAAAGAAATATAGTAATAGCTAAGCTCTAAAGAGAGTTTAACCTTATTTTTCCTAAATATAAGCCTATCTTATCTTATTATACTATAATAAGCGTAATACCTTTACTAAAAACTATTAAATCTTAGAATTATTACTTAAGAAATAATACTAAAGAGCTCTAGTACGCTAAAGTAAGTTACCTTAGGCTAAATTCTCTTTAAGCTCTAGTAATATAGACTTAAAATATTTAAATTAAGAAAATAGTCTAAGTAAAATATATCCTCTACGCTACTATATATAGACGTTAGGTAATCTTAAAAAAACTAAAAGAGAAATTGTAGGAGCTAAAAAACGAACGTTAGTTAGCTCTCAAGTTAGTAGCTAGATAAGCTAGAGCTAAATACTAAATAGCTTAGTAAGCTATCTAGTACTCGCCGCGACAGAAATTACTTTATCTATACCAGAGAATAGCCTAGAACTTATTTAATATACCTTTAGGTTAGAATAGAGAGTAGTAAATTCTTATAATTAAAGATAACTATAGTAGAAAGCTTTATAGCTACTCTCTAAAAACGAAAACGTTAGTAAAGCTCTTAGAAGTATTTTAGAGCTTAACTAAAAGATTATTTAATAAGTATAAGCTTAATATTATAAAAATATAATAAAAGAATAATATAGTTACTATACTTTAGAAAAGAAAGTTAAGCTAATAAATATAAGTTAAAGAAATAAAAATAGAGCTAAAACTATTCTCTCTCTATACTTATAAAGTAAATAACGCTATAGAAAGAGCTAAATCAAAACTTATTACTAAGTTAATAAAAATAAGACTTAGTATAAATCTACTAGTAAAGCTCTAGCCTAAAATAATTAACGTAGCTATATAGCTATATAATATAAGTTCTACTAGTAGAGAAAATAAGCTTTTTCTAGATAAAAAGCTTAATATATAAATTTACTAATACTTTAAAGATTACTAAATAGACTTAGTAAAGTACTTTATAGCTACTTTTAAATCTAAATAAAGTAGAGTATATACGTATAGATATTAAGCGTACTCTCTATTAAGAGAGTATAAAATAAGTTATAATTATAGAGAGTTTAAAATTAACTTTTAAACTTATATAAGATATTTAGTTAAATATTAAGTATCTAATATTTATTAAATATTAGTTTTAGCTCTTAATTAAGCAATTATAATAATAAATATAACGTTTAATAAAAAGATATTCTATTAAGAAAAGAAGCTAAAGCCTAATCTTAAAGAAGTAAATAAGATAATAGAAGTAATCTATAAGCTAATAAAAAAGAAGAAGAAGTATAATCTTATTAAGCTTCTCTTAGGAACTAAAGATATAAAAACTAAAAAAAGTTTTATAAAGTGTAAAATATAAGAAAAGTAAATTCTATATTTAGACGCTTAAGCTCTAGAAAAGAAAAAAGGCTAGCCTTTTTCTTCAAAGCTTAAGCTTAGAGAACTAGTATAATAAGTAGATATACCTAGTCTACCTAAAAGAATCTATATTAATTAAACCTCTATAATAAGACTTTAGATATCTAAGTAAACTTTAGTTCTAGCTATAGTATAAATAAAATAGTAAAAAGAGCTTAATAAAAGATTAGATAATATAAGTTTTATAATCTTAGATAAAGATAGTAACTTTTAAGAAGTATAAGTAACTAGAGAGATAAGTTAAGCTATAACTTCGCGTAAGTAAAATACTTAAAAATAAAGCTCTATCTATAGAGAAAGTAGGTTAAGCTCTATTAGAGCTTCTTATACTAGTAGTAATAATCTCTTAGTACTAGCTAAAGCTAATTAGTTAAGTAAAAGAAAGATTATTAGAATAAAAACCTCTTAAGTTTATAAACTAAATATAAGGAGTTAGAGCCTTAGATATAATACTAATAACTAGAATAAGCTTAAAGATAGACTAAATACTAATTTTATAACTATAAACTAAAATAAAATCTATTTAAGAAATAAAACGCTCTAGAAGGTAAGTAGACTACTCCTAAAAACTCTTACTAAGCTTAAACTAATAAAAATAGTAAATATAGTAATAAGCTTAGGTACTTAGTATAGATAAGAAGCTAAGAAATAGTAAAAAGAATACTATAGTAATCTCTTAAATATACTAAATATTTAGAAGTAACTATAAAAGTATCTATATAGAGCTCTATTTAAAAAAGCTATAGAAAAAGAAATTATAATACTTTAATAGAAGAATATATTAAAAATAATCGTAGATAAGCTTTAGTAAAGACCTCTACTATTAAAATAAGTCTTTAGCTATAAATTTAATAAGAATAGATACTTTATAAAGTATAAAGCTAAAATAGTTATCTAAAATAATCTATAGAAGCTTAATAGCCTATAAGATCCCTATACTATATTTCTAGCGTCTAGGTCTTTTTAGACTATAATAGCTATAGTAGCTAAGTTTAACCTTAAGATCTATTAGTATAACGTAGATAGAGCTTTCCTTAATATAAATAAGAAAGAGAAAAACAAAGTCTACTACTATCTACTAGATAGCTTTAAATAACTAAGAAAATATATTAAGCTTAAGTAAACCTTATATAGACTTAAAGACTTACCTCTTCTCTAGTATAATAAGTTCTTAAATACTCTTCTTAAGCTTAGCCTTAAAGCCTTAAAGAAAGAACTATATCTTTTTTATTTATAGAATTATATAATAATAATACTATTCTATATAGATAATATACTAATTATCTTTAATTAAGCTTATAAAGAGTATATAATAAAGCTTATAAGATAGATTAAAAAGAGCTATACGCTTAAAGATTAGAGGCTAATTAAATAGTTCTTAGAGATAAAAGTTATATAAAACTATAATAACTATACTATTACGCTTCTCTATAACTTCTACTTAGAAAAAATTACTACTAAATATAAGCTTAAGGATAAAAGTGTTAAGAGTATAGCTTAAGTAAAAGTAATATAAGACTTCTAGTATTAAGCTTCTTATTAGTTAGTTTTTATAGATAGAGCGGTAGTATGCAATAGAATAGTAACTTAGGTAAGTAGAATAACTCTGTATATTATACTTATACTTAGAACTTAAGTTAAATATATTATGCTATAAGGGCTTAATACCTAATGCTATATACTAGAGCTTTATGCAATATACTTAGTTGCTTAGTAGTGCTAAGGTATACTAATTACTAAGCAGCTTATAGGTTAATATATAGAGTGCTTAGTTGCTTAGTAGTACTAAGATATACTAATTACTAAGCATTATATAGATCGCGTAACATACTAGTCTTAAATAAGTATCTTTGTTTCCTATAGTTATTCTATCTTCTCGTAGATTACTTATTAAATAGATCTAATAGTAAAATACCTTCTATATTCTAAGACGGGTTGTAATAAAAAGTTACTTCTTAGAAATACTACTACTAAGTTAAGAACTTAAAAAATATAAAGGATAAGCTTTAAAAAAGAAGATATATACCTATTAAGAAAGAGTTAGATTAGTGCTATATACTACTATAATAACCTAACTAAATATAGTATATATAGTAGTAAAGCTTTTTTAGTATCTAACTAATCTAAGCTTAAACTACTTTACTATAGTAGAGCGTACTATTATTTACTTTAATAAAACGCGCTATTAAGAGATTATATATAGAAACTTCTTTAGTAAGAAGCTTATAATAAGTAAAGATATATTATTTATAAATAATTCTAAAATAAGAAGATTCTTATAAGGCTATATAGTAATACTTTTTAAGAGGCTAGTAGTATAGTAAATAAAGCGCTAAGCTACTATTAATATATTAACTACTAAAGCTAAGCTATTAGTAGTTAAATAAGTTAGTAAAGAGGTATTAGTACTATAAAGGTTCTTTAAGGAGCTCTCTTTAAATATTAATAATCTGTAGAAAATATTTTATAATAATATATAAATAATTAGGCTTATTACTTAAGAAAATAAGTATATATTAACTAAGCTTAAGTATATAAATATATAAAACCTCTAGCTTAGATAGAAATATGCTAGAGAAATAATAAAAGTAATATATCTCTAAATAAACTATAGACTAGTAGATTAGCTTACTAAAAATCTATTTAAATTATAATTTAGAAAGTTTATTAGTCTACTAAGACTTAAAGACTATAAAAGCTTAGTAGAGCTAAAAATAAGAGACGAAGATATTATAAAGTAAAAATTATAAAATTAGACCTAAGCTATCTAAATACTCTATAAGTAAAAAGGCTAGAGCTCTTAATAAGTATTAAGTCTAAAAAATAAAATATATAACTTAATATAAAGAACTTAAAGAAAAAAGAGTACTAAGCTACTTATAAGCCTTCTTAGCGTAGTAAGCCTAATACTTAAGACGCTAGTAAGTATAAGCCTAAAGCTTCTTAAGCTTTTTCTTAGATAATATACTCATATCTCTTTAGAAATATTTAATTATTATATTAAGATTCTTAAGATCTTTATTACTAATATTATATAAGAGTCTAGAAAGCCTTAGCTTATTATCTAAATAACTCTTAGTTAGTTTAGAATAAGTAAGATCTAGAAAAAGCTTATATACTAGAATCTATAAAAAACAATAGTTCTAAGTTACTTTATAAAAGATAACTACTAAGAATAGATTTAAGCCTATTAGAATTATATTCTTTAATAAAAGTTAGATTCTAAGTAAAAATAGAAGTTAAAGCGTAAATAGTATCTTAAGACTAAGCTTAATTAGACGTACTAACTAGACTAGTTAGAGTTAGGTATAAAAATAAACGTAAAACTAAAAAAACTTAAGCTTACTAGCTATCTTAAAGATCTCCTTATTAAGCTACTAAGAACTAAAAGTTAATTTAAAGTTAGAAAATAAAGCTCTAAGTTATAAATAATAAGTACTATATATAAAAGATAGGTTAATAAAGCTTTAGTAGACTAAACGTCTTTAGTCTTTTATATAGTAGAAGCTTTAGACTTATAAGCCTAAAGAGTTATAGCTAAGCTAGACTTAGTTTTATTCTTAGCTTTTATTAAAGCTTTACTCTTATAAAGGCGAGTAGGCTAAGGTATATAAGTATTAGAACTAGTCTACTAGTTAAACTTACTATTAATTATATATATAATAATATAAAACTTAGTCTTAACTTAGTAATAGACGTCCTTATTAGCTTTAGTACTTATAGTATTTAAGAGCGTAAGCGTAGTATTATAAGTAAACTTAGGCCTAAAACTAGTTAGTATACTAAGCTTAAAAAAACTAAAGAATATAATATTAATAGTAACTTATACCTTAACGTAAGAGTAATTATTAATCTAATATATAAAGTAGCGTAAGTACTTTTTACTAGTTTTTTTATTATAATAGTTACTATAAAATAGCTAGATATAGCTATAGTAAACTAACTAAGCGTAGCGTAGATATATCTCTATATATATAGTTATACATATAATATTACCTAACTTAATTAAATAATTAATAAAGAGATTCTTAGACGTCTTACTTTTACCTTTATCTTCCTTATTATTAGGCTTATAATCTATAGAAGTAATAGCTTTACCTTTACCTTTATTAAGCTTAAAAGTAGGCTTTATATCTAAGAAGGTACCTTAACTACTAGACTTATAAGTAATAGGCTTAGGTATAACGTTAATATTTATATAATTATTATTATTACTAAGAAGATAAATAAACTACCTATCTATACTTATCTCCTTATAATTAAGTATAAAAGAAGTAAAAGCTAAAGCTTTAGACTTTAGCTTTATAAAAATATAGACCTATAAGCTCTTATAACTATAAAAGCTTAATAATCTAGAAAGTATTTAAGATAAGTATATAAGTAGCTTAATAAAGTTATCTTTAGCTTAGGTCTATAATTAAGTTTTTAAATAGTAAAGATCTAAGTTTAACTAGTTACTAGAAAGTAAAGTTATACGTAAAAGCTTAGTAGACTTTAAAGGTTTTAATAGAGTATTAGAAGTATTAAGCTTATTAAAAAAACTATTATAAAATAGATATTTACTTAAAGATATAGTTAGCCTAATTAAGATCTACTAGTAAAACTAAGTAAAATAAACTTATAACTACTATTAAATTTAACTAGAATAATCTAAACTAATACGCTACTAGTTAATAAGAAAAGAGCTCTACTAGTTATACGCTCTTAAATAATAACTATATTATTTAAGTTATTCTTAGGCTTAGAGTTACTTAACTTAACTATAATATTATTCTTAGTAGATATCTAAAGCTCTTAATAAATTAACTTAACTATTTATAAATAAAAAAGAAGGAAAAATTTATAGTAGAAGCTTAAGAAGGCTACTATACTTTATTAGAGACCCTTAATACTCTATCTAGATAACCTCTAAGAAAGAATATAAGAGTAGTTCTTTCTTAAGTAGATAAAGCTAAAATAACTAGAGTAGTAAACTTAGAAGCCTAAATATTATTATAGAAGAGCTTATAAAAATAAGCTAGAAGAGTTATACTTTTACTAGTAATAGTCTATTTAGTCTTAGTTAAAAATAGACGTTAAGCTAAAGTAGAAAGAGCTAAAGTTTAAGTAACTTAAGAATAGAGTAAAAATATCTTATATAGTTAATTTAAGAGCTTTACTATATAAAGATAACTAAAAGCCTTAAGTTAAGAGAATAATAGAGATAAAAACTAGAAATAAAGAGTATTACTAGAGACTATTAAGTAGAGCTTACTAAAAGACTAGAACTAAGAGATACTCTTTATAGACTTAGATAGACGTAAGTCTATATAAGTAGTCTAGAGAGGCTTAGCTTAAGAATACTTTACTAGAGTAGATATTAGAGATAAAGCCTTACGCTTAGAAGAGTAAGATATACTTAACTAAGAAGACTTATTAGACTTATTAGTAAGTATAGTATATAAAATATCTAAGGCTAATAAGACTAACTTTTTATTATTATTACCTTAATATAAAGCGCGTAACTAAGTAAGCTTATTTTACTAGTAGAGAGAAACTAAGTATAAAGTACCTATATAAGAAGACTCTCTCTTCTTATAAGAAGCTATTAAGTAAGTTCTTAGTAATAAAGCTCTACTAACTTATTAAGTATAAAAGAGTAAGAACTAAGACTTTTTACTAAAGTAACTTAAACTAGTATTATTATTAGAGCTAGTATTAGCTATAGTAAAACTAAGCGCTCTAAGTTTAGTAAGCTTATTCTTATTAGTAAAGTAGAGAGGCCTAAACGTATTAGGCAAGTTAATAGTAATACGCTCTACTATAATAATAAAGTAAAGCTAAAGATAATTATTATTAATAAAGCTTATTAGTTAAAATAATAAATATTACTTACTTACTAAAGATAATAAGAGTCTATAATAAGTCTAGAGGTCTTAGAGTAAGCTATAAAATAAATAAAAGGTCTAGAATAAAGCTATAACTACTATAGAACTCTTAGATAGGCTATTAAGGTATAGTTAAGCGTAGAAAAGTTAGTATTATAGTAATAGTAAAGCACTATACTAAAGGTATTATTATAGTATAGTAAAAACGTACTAGTACGTAACTAAGTAAATAGATATTAAAATAATAATAATATATAGCTTACTACTACTACTACTTCTAATTAAATAAAAAAGTATAAGCCTTCTTATCTAGAGAGTATATTTATAGTAGAGCTTAAGTTTATAACTAAGCCAAAGCTATAATAGAATATAGTAGAGGTAAAGAAGCTAAATAAGTAAGCTCTGCTAACTAGACTAAGGCTAAACTAAGATAAGATAATAGAGCTAGAGTATTATATACCTAAGACTATAGATAAAAGCTAAGCTTAAGTATACCTTAAGCTTAATAGATAATTTAATCCTTTTATCTACTAAAGTAACTTTATCTAAGCTTAACTACTTCTCTATAATTAATATATTGTAATTAGCTTATCTAGCTTTAGATAAACTCTTAACTAGAGTATTTAGCTTTATAAGAGGTTTAGAGACTCTTAACTAATAGAGTTTTTGCTAGTAGTTTATTATTATGTAAACCTTTTAGCTATAGAAGTTGCTAGAATCTTTAGTAGGTAATCGCTTAGTCTAGGCTTATAACCTATTAGAATATAATAATGCAGAAGTAGCTACTTATTCTACTAGTAGCTTAGCGGTAGTCTTTAATGCTACTTATCTAGTAATAGACTTAGAGCTATCTTATTAAAGATACTAGCTATAATATAGAGAGAAATTAGTAATAGAAGTTAATTAATCTTAAAATTATCGTAGAACTACTCTACCTTCTATCCACTTAGCTATTTTACTACTATTTATATTAATAATAATTAATTCTAGAAGAATCTATCTAGTAATAGATTGCGTAATTAGAGACGTAATAGATAGATAGTTTAGATTAGGGATTGATCGTCGATATAGTTCAGAGTAACGTTGTGGAATAAGGTCAGAGATTAGCTAAATAGCTTATATCTTCAACAGGATTCTTTTAAGTTCGTAAGCTTTCTATAAAAGAAGCTTAAAGTCTATAGTTGTATCGTTACCTAGCTTAAATATATCTACTTATTACCTATCTTATCTACTCTATACTCACTTATAACTAACTCTATATTCTTATATAAGCCATCTTATATTTAAGAAAGTATTTATTTAACCTACCTACGATACTCTCTTTACACTTTTACCCTATTAAACCTTATAACCCTTAATGAATTCTTCTTTATTTTCTAATAGACTATTATAACTCTATAGTAAGGTTACTACAACTAGAGTATAATATGTAATTAAGCTGAAAACATTAGAGGGGCAACACATAATTAAGTAGATAGAGATAAGCTAATATTTAATCGCTGTAAAGGATTGATTGGAGAATGTGCCCATCTACCTACAAGAGAAGATCGCAATATATACTATAAGCTAGTCACGTAATGCTAGACCACAATATATGACCTATAAAATCATTAACATATAGTATATATTATTTAAGTATTAGTTCTAGCTAAAATAATTCAGGTTAGTTCTGTATCTCCCATCTACGGTGTGTTAATACCAAAGAATTGCTATCAACTATTAGTACCTATGAACATACGAATTTTGTGGCTGAGTAGTCTTACAAGACAATCGCTTGTGTTCTGGGCTTTAAAACCCCCTCCTGCGAGCCTAGTCTTTCTTTTTTGAAGGTTTAACACGTCGTGCTACGCTTGTGTAAGCTATTATCAAAAACAAATTGATGGTGAGTCGCTCTTACTCCCTCAATGGTCGCTTCTGTGACATATCGTACACACACTACTTGCTTGGTCTGTCCGATACGCTGTGCTCTTGCCATTGCCTGTAGCTCGACAAAGGGGTTCCACTGTGGTTCAAGCAAGTATATGTATGTCGCAACGGTCAAATTAATCCTAAGTCCGTTAGCACATAAACTGCTTCTTTCTGGTGTATGTACGTGTACAGACCCTTCAGCTCCAGTACCCAGTGTCATGAAGAGAATGTTCGGCCCCATCAGGGATTTGAAGTCTTTCAGCACTTTCTGCCTCTGCTTTGCACTAAGGCCTCCGTGAATCATATTATTTCTCAAGCCAGCTCCGGTGAGAAGTTCAGCTGCGAGGTCCAATGTTTTCTTCCACGCAGAGAAGACGATACTAGAGATTTCGTTAGCTTCAGTATCTTGGCATCCGCTAGAGAAATGTACCATTTTTCATTCGGCGCTTGTTTTATGTCGTCGAGAAGAGCCAATAATTTGGATGGGTAGGGAGGCGCAGCTTCTTGTGCCTCACTGGTAAGCCTTCCGGTACTGATGTGTGTAGTAAAATCCGGTGGGGAATGGCCCATTGCACAAAGTAGGCAACATTTTCCTCCCCCTTTCCCTAAACATTGAGGCCAGCAGCTGTGACAGACAAGATGCCTGCATGGTCGGATAAACACACCACGATCTCGACCCTCCTCCTTGTCGATACAAAAGATGCCGATCCCACATTTGGCACATGCGTTCTCCTCAAGCTGTAGCAGATAAGAGAGCATCTCATCGTCTGATTCGTGCAGTGCCTCCTGTATCCTCCTAGGACCGTTGTTGCAGAAGAGTCGCAATTCGTGGATGGACTGGAGTGTAATGGATGTGTATCTTCCATTTACACTGACTTCCATCTCGACCTGTTTCTTATAGTGCTGGTATAGATCATTGTACTGACGTCGCTCATCGTCGGACAATTTGATTAACCGTAGGTAGGCTATAGGCTGAGGCAGGTCAAGAATATCTCGGGTTCGCCGAAGACAGATGGTGTTCAATACTGTCTGCAAATTCGCGAACTGATTGCCCCGGCCAGTGAGGGTTGGTGCAATGATATAGGTGCGAAACGTTGACATGCGCGCTAGCTCTGTGAGACGAAGGAAGGCAACTAGGCTGCCTAAATCTTCGAGACGATTCTGGATGGGTGTTCCGGTAAGACACCAACGACGATGCGCTGGAAGCTCTTGGATCGACTTGAACATCTTGGTGTTCTGATTCCGGATCTTGTGAGCTGCATGATATCTGGTCAATGAAGAAAGATATGCTTGGACAACACAGGCCCTACCTTCATCCAGAACAATGCGAAACCAGTAGATTCTTGATAACGGCGACGGATTTTTCTTAGTGTCCTCCAAGGCTGTGGCATATGTGGTGAAGACAACGTCTTTCTCAAGAAGAAGGTGTGTTTCTGCATGCCGTTCCGTGCTGATGTGTTTATGGAACGTCACCTTGTATGGATACGTGTGTCTGCGTATGTCAGTTGGTTTCACAACAGTAAGTTAATGAACTTACGTGCGAATCTCATCAACCCAATTATCAATCAAAGCTATCAAAGTCAGCTTTGTTCCTGATCGTGGGGGAACCTAGTTCAGAGTGGATTTACTTGTGGACGGAACGATGATCAAGGTTGCTCGTGAGGGCTTTAGAAAACTCGGTGACTCTTTCGCATGCGCTGTCGGGGTCGAGGCAAAACTCTCCGCGTCTTGAAGAGAGCTTGCAATGGCCGATAACATAGTCAACGACTTGCCGAGTCCCATGTCATCTGCAAGAATACCTCCTCTAGCCTCCCGGTGCTCGGAGGCTTCGGACTTTGTCAGTACATGCTGATAACTATCAGAGAATCAGTTTAACATTGCTTCCGCTATGTGCACTATGAATGGATACCAGATTTCACCGTTCCTGCGTCTTTCTCGCCAGAGAGTAAGCTCAGCAGAGGGCCTGCCACTTTCTCGCTGTGCGATGAAGTCTAGTGCCATCATTTGGTGCCTGTAGTATGTGTCAGCTTACATTTCCCTATCTTAGGCGCAGTGATACTGGCCTCATGAGTGTGCTCTTTATGCGACTAGTATCGGTACGGATCTCGTGCAGTATATTTGTGTGAGAAAGAGAATCAAGGATTTGTTCAACATGGACTTGGTGGTTCAGGGAAGGCTTCAAATTGCTCTGGGTTGGTTGATGTGTAACGTCAGCAGGCGTTGGCGTGTCCTCTGCCTCGGTCATCATGTCGTCAGGTTTCTCATAGAAGCCTTCGACTTGAAGAATCTGAGGATTGTGATATGTCTCTCCGCCAGGATTGTGAGTTGGCCGTTGCAAGAAAACACCAGAGCTAAGGAGTATGTCACCAACTTTGTCAGCATGATTGATCAAGCTTTTCAGGTTCACGTCGACCGAGAACGTCACTGTTCCATCTGCATGTGGTCTCCATGTGCTTAAGACTTCCTTCCATCGCTTTCGCTCTAGGTACGCCTGAAACCTAACTTCAAGTCCCACCAGTCGGCGAGCTTCGCTGCAGAAGGCCTTGTCCAGACGAGCAAACGCATATCCATTGCTTAAAAGCTCGAAATAGTCGCCTTTTGGATGGACGTCGAATGTAGCATAGTTTTGGCTTGATCCAAGAGAATATGTGCGGTATAAAAGGTCCAAGGCTTCACGTCGAGGCTGTGCTTTTACGTCGACAACCTGCAAAGAAGTCAAAACAATAATCTGGTCTGGTATGCACTGGTCTTACCGAGCCTAGTAGACACAACGGTTCATCGAGCTGTGTAGTGTCAGGAGAATATTGTTCTTGTTGCCCGTAGTTTGATGTATGCACATGATCAGCTTCGAAGGGCCATGGACGTTTCAAGGCGATGCGACTGTCAGGAAGCGCGTTCATTGAATTTGCCTGTCTAGCCATGTATGTCCAATAAGCTTCCTAGTAGCATGATAGACGGTGTGTCGAAGATGGGCTTTCCTTTGTGCCGCTAGGGTAACGCTGTGGTATTAACATAATGCAACGAGGAGAGGCTTATGAAAGCCCAAAATCACTTGTTTGTAAATGCCTGGCCGCTGTGGCAGTGCAACAGCTAGCTCTAGACCTTGGCGAAGGAGGATTCAGCCTTGTGCACAGACGAGGCAGAACGATCTTTGGCTCAGATCACTAATAGCCATGCGCAGCCTATGAAAGTAAGCCTAGTGGACGCTTGTCATTTCCCACACTACACTACGCAAATCACAATGGTTATACAGGTCATCGAGAGTCGCTATACAGTAGAGTACGACGTTTTGGTGGATTTTCTGACTTCGTTGTTTGGAGCCTCCTCTTACGAAATTGTTGTACGTATGGATGTGCTTTGTTGAGCAAAACAACGAGCGCTGCTAATCGATCCGCGACAGGTGCCTGATGAAGGGGAAAAATGGAAAGTCAAGGTCCCACGAGAGCTCACCCGTGTAAGTGTTTTGAGCGATTCGTCGTGTGTGGCAGCTCCGCTAATGTGAACAGGATGAGCTTGTAGACTTGCAAAGGAAGTTCAGGCAGGCACTTGGTTAGTGGCGGGGCGGCTGAGGGAATGAATACTAGAGGTGCCGCCTCGAGCGTTTGCTGTGGCCTAAGAGTAATAGCTTCATTTCTTGAGCAAGCAGCTAGGCGAGGAACCTGGGTCTCCTAAAAATCTATATAGTTTCAACTACAAGTTGGTTTTGATCCTTTCGCGGTGTGCATCCATGCAGAGTCCTTTGAGCGGGGTGGGCTCGACAGCCGAGATGTCCTAGTTCAGCCTGACAGCTCGACTGCGGCAGAGCAGATACCACTACTACTAGTACAGCCCACCGGTGAACTACACAAGCTCGCACTCTATAAAGGAATGGCTTGCAGACCATCTAGCAAGGTCCAAAACATGTGTCCATCACACGTCGATGACAATGACGGTTGGGAGAGGTACCCCCAGAACCTTTGTCTCGCTCCGCTTGAATCGGACGCGTTTCGCAGCAACGCAAGGCTAAGCCAGCTGAGCAAAGACCTGTTTGTCGCCAATGATGAATCCACATTCGAATTCACGGCCATCGGCGTACCACACAATGGCAAGGCATCGAATCGTCCATACCAACCGGAACCCGATTAACAGGTGAATAGATGGTGAGCAAGGTGTATTGACAGAGCAGATTCGGAGCACGAAAAGCCTGAATGCAATTATGAAACTTGGTTCGACGACTTCAGTGGTGTCAGTACGACGCTTCCTCACTGACACGGGTCAACGCTGATGATCGTCGACAGATTCATCGATCAAAGCTACACGTGGAGTCGCCTCTGCATTAGTGAGGAGCACTTTCGACGACTCTTCGCACGAATGGCTGTTCACCCTAATTTTCTGCAAGTGGTCCGCTTGTTTTGCGAAAAGACGGGACCCGCGGAAGAAGGGTTCAGTTCGCTATTCATGTACATGTCTGAGCGGGGTTATTCCAGCCATCACTCAATGCCAGGCCGAGACGGCAGCTACTGTACTGTCCCTTACATTCAACTTGGGATTATCACTAAGTTATTTGCAAGATATCGGCTACAATATCAAGTATGTCGCAAAACACGGCCGACGATATCCCACGGACCCATTTTCCATCCGAGAGGTTGGCGTTTACCAGCACTTTTCGTCTTCGGATCAACAGTGTCGGTGGGTACTCTTGCAAGCCCCAGACGAGCTCAAAGATCGATTGAGGCGTAATCTCCGGTGCCTTGATGATGACTCGCCCACGAGCCAGGTCTTGCAGCATTCAATGCTACTTGTCCAAGTATCCGAGGATTGGCGTGAGTATTTGATGCATCTTGAAGACGAATTCTCCAAAATCGTGGGTATAGGCACCCGTAAGCAAGGATTAGGTTGACTGGTCGCTTAGGTAGATCGAGGCTTCTTCACTAATATCAAAGAGCTCCATGATGAAGGCGACGTACAAGCCGACTTTTCAGACCTGAGGAAGCTACATATCCTGACCGATAAGCTGCTGAGGCTGGCTCATATACTGAAGATGAACATTCGACTCGGACGCCAGCTCAGAAGTGGAATTTCCGCCCTGAAAACGATGTCGTCACCAACTTTGCAAATTAGCCTCGGTGAGATGCAAGCTACATTGGATGGATTTGTATATGGACAAGAGACGAGTTTGGCCAGGATTGAAACGCTGATTGCGAGGTCTGCCGGGATCGGTCAACTTGTGAGCACTTGATCACACATTGACTACGAAGTTGCTGATATAATTTACGCACAGGTCCAAGGAATACAAGACTTCAGATCGAACGAAGCAAGCAAGCACATTAACGACGAGATGCAAAGATTGACAGAACAAGGAATCAAAGAAAATGGACTCATTAAGCAACTCACAGAACAGTCTACAAAAGATACACGGTCTATGATGACAATCGCGTTGATCTCTGCCATATTTCTACCTGCAACCTTCCTCGCGGTAAGTGGCTTATACTCATCAACTTTGCATGTCTTGCAACTGATTTACGGCTAGACGTTATTTGGATCCAACTTTTTCGTCTACTCTGAGCGCGAGAATGCTTTGACTGTTGCATCAAATTTCTGGGTGTATGTGATTATTACGTGCGCATTCTCTGGGTCAGCAGTCATTTTTTGGTTTATTTGGAGACGACGTGGGATGCGAGAATCAACGTCAGATCATGTTGACGTACCCTGAAGTGGCAGGATACAATCTAGCCTGTCGCATAGCTTCGAACCGAATGCTTTTTTGGCAGTGGCCATGGCTCACAGGCTTTCTTGACGTTGAATTTCAGCCATTGCTGATCATGCGCAACGTGACTAACTAGGTACGTACCCTGGGTACACCTGCGTGACATCAAATTAACTTGGAAGAGTATCCTTCCGACTCGAGGCAAAACTTGGAAGAAAGCAGAGCCCGGGACATAGTAACTCGGAAAATTACTGAAGGCTTTCAGAATCACGTCATGTGTGAGCGACATGCACCCCTCCTAGGCAGCAACATTGCGGCTCAGCAAATGTTGAATCGGGTTAACTAGAGTACGCAGAAATCACCTAAAATGAAGGGATTGAGAAGCAGATATGACGACTATTGGTTCAGTCACTAGACAGAAATCTTGGCAGAGGCGAAGGCCAATCTGCCAAGACAGCGAGGCCGGGCGATATGCAGTTGGTGCAGGCCACGTCAGTCTTGGTGTCAGCCCATATTCTGTATATGGCTAGAGATAACAACGAGGCCAATCACGCATGTTTGAGTGATGAGAGTCTGCAATTCTCAAAGATATCTGGCAGCCTTTTGATGATATGCGGCTCTGCGTGAGAACACTGCTAAGCCGTGATGTAGGCAAAGTTTGCCTTGTGAATCAACATATGCGTCCTACGCCTTACCGATGTAACACCAGCGCATCAGCACTCAAATATCGGGTACTGAGGCTTACAGAAAGTGAGTGTAAGTATATAGTGGCCGAGCAGCGATAGTCTGGTGTCAGTACTCAGGTCATGATGCTCGTAGCTACAGCATTTCCTTCGGCAAGGAAGCATTGGTTGGGTGGCAAGTGACGTCTCTGACGTTTTGTGAACGCCCGCAGGTCGTGTCTGGCCTCCAAGTGCAGGTACTACTGTCAGCTTCGATACTACGGCTCAGCACGATTCCTACCGATCTATGCTCGGATTTGAAAACTTTGAATTTAGTGCAAGTCTCCTCCTAGCAGCTGTCTTATTGGACGAATGTCATGTCTGCCTTGCAAGCTGTATGAGGTTACGCCTATCCCGGTAATTACATGTGCATATGCGGACATAGCCCCTTCGCCACGCAGCCGAGACTCATCCTTCCGTACTGGGTGCAGTGTGGAAATGGTATGCGGAAGCTCCCGCGCGTTATTCGTCATGCCCATTGGGACGGGGCATAGGGGCGCGGGGCGCTTCCATCTCCCCGAACATGCATTCGTTAGGTGCAGCCACTTTATGCCGCCGTCAATATCTTTTCCAGCCACCTTGGCATGGGACTCCAAAACAACGCAATTCCTCCCTTCGCTGAGCAGACCAATGGTTGCTTGGTCAATCTATAGCCGCCAGCACCTCGATGTGTGGGCGCTTGCTATTGCGTAGTATTTATCGCCCCCACCAAAGTCCATTTGGCAAGAGCCTGTCAAGGGATTCCACCCAAGCAGCTTCTTCTTGATTAGAGAGGCTGTTTGCGGCTCAATCAGTGTCGATTGCAGCCCTTGCACGTGCTACAGCTGACCGGTGAGCACACCCAGGGCAGCTTCTTTGCCACTCGCGGCTCTGTCTTCTCGTCAAGTGAAACCACATCTAGCCAACACCTCGCCCAGCGCTGCTCAGCACCCGGAGAACTGACAACGGGTGACTACCATGGATGCAAGCTACCCATGCACCGTTGCCCTCGACTACCTAGAACACAGTGAGGTGAAGCCCATCAGCGAATGTCTTCCTTCGGGTAGTGCCTCTTTCTATATCCCTGCGCGCAAGATCAAAGCCTTGTTCCAAGACAAGCCTAATGGTTTGACAACGGAAATACTGTTCCTTTGCCCTTGCCCGCGTTGCACAAAAGACGGCGGACCAGTAGATTATCGTTCCGATTGTTTCAGCAAGCTGAGAGAGCAGGAGCTGACGGGAGAGTATTCTCTTATCTACGCACTTCTCATCTACATCCGCCGCCCTGGTCTCATCCAAAAGTTCCAGAAGTACGAGTTAAAGCTGGAAGGAACAAAGTATTTTTGCGACACCGACTTTGACGGCCTTCGTCGTGAAGGGATACTTGACCTGGACTTTGTACAAAGAAAGGCACTGCAGCACCAGTACAGCTTTCTGGTACGAACACTTCGACCCGCATCAGATATTATATACATACCAGCGAAAGAGCTATTACCGATCAAAGAGGACGCAGAGCTCAAGGGCGAGGGTACATTTGCCCAAGTCCGATGCTTCGAATTCCAATATGACGAATATCGGTCACGAGACTTCGGACAAGTACGACATCCCGGAGGATGACTGCATGTGTTCTCTAACGTTTTTAGCATATCACAAGGTTTGCCCGCAAGATCTTCAAGCATGGCATGCACAGATCGGCAGCAAAAGAATGGTACAATCTCCAGAGACTTTCCAAGGAAGAAGACCACCCGCACCTTATGGTGGCTTTGGGAGCGTACTGGCATGGTAGTTACTTTTTTATCCTACAGGAAGAAGCAGAGCAATCACTTCACGATTACCTCAAAGATCCAAGTAACACGTTTGAGTCCCAGGAGCTCTGGACGCAGATGCAGGGCATTGCTGAAGGACTGAGCACGCTCCACAAACTTTACAAAGGCACAAAGATCGCCTATCATCGGGACTTGAAACCAGCAAACATTCTGATAGTGAAGAGGAAGCTAAAGATTGCAGACTTCGGCCTGCTGGAGCTGAAGCCTGTAACATTGCCTGGCGATACCGACATGACCGGCATCCCGAATAATCACATTACTGGCTTCTACGCCGCCCCCCGCCAAGCCAAATACACTCGAAACTGTGATATATGGTCGCTAGGATGCATCATGTCTGAAGTCGCAACTTGTGACATCCAAGGTTCACAGGGAGTCAGCGACTACAGAAATGCTCGCATGGCCGATGGACCATCCAGCAGAGGCCCTCCACGCTTCTTCCATGTGCAACAAGTCAAGGACGCGGTGGTACACATGCATACTCAGCTCTATGATCATGTTCAATCTATCATACCGACCAACGGCGACTTGAAAATGCAGTTTCAAAGAACCTTTTATAATAAAGAGTTCTTTAGTCTCTTGGATAGAATGTTCAAGCGGAATCGCACTGACGCTGATCTGTTGGATATTCCAGGTGAAGAACTAACTCTTGATGCAGCTCAAGTTGCCAAAACAATCGAGAGATTACGCAAAGAAGCTTTGCCAGCAACATTGCTAGACAATGGGGTTCAAAACCCTAGTTCTGACCAACATCTCCCGGACGCGGAGCGATTGGAATCTTTAATGGAGGCATGCATTACAGGTTTTACAAAAGTCTTGAACAGGAGAAATCAAGCAAGATTTCCTGCTACAACTGTTGGTGCCCTCAAGCAATATATAGTCAACTTACAATACTTGCAGCACGAAGAGGGTCGACAACAAGGGCTTGTCCGTCTGGGCCCATTTCTCAACAGGTTCGGAGAATTTGGCGAGCTTGTTATAACTCTACCGAGGAGTCAGGAAATCATGGGATTCATCTGGGTACGTGATTGTCTTCACGCATAGTAAGCGCCGAACTGACTCAGTCTTCCAGGGCCCCGTGAGATTCTTGCTCGAGGTATGTTCGGTTCTTTCAGTCAAGGTGTGCGACTGATCCAGATAGCAGACAACAAACACCTGCACGAATGCCTTCAATGATATTCTCGCCATCTATGGACAGATTGGAAGAGCTCAGTCATCCCTGTCCATGTACAAAGAACTTTTCCAGAGTGAGCCAAGTCTAACCGATATCTTAATTGCCGCATACAGTGACATCATCCAAGTCAATCAATTGCTCGTCAGCTACTTCCAACAGCGCCGTAAGACAGCCCCGCTATTTGACCTTGGCTTAATGTTAATAGCGAATAGTCTGGGTGGAACTTTTGGCTACGACATGGAAGCGGCATAAATCTAGACTCACGACCATAATATCCCGTATGATGTCTCGCCTCAAGCTTGTTGATGGCCGGGCAAGTGTAGACCAATTTGACTCGTTTGGGATCAATGCCACACACGAAGAGGAGGTACTGAATGACGCAAGCAATAGCGAAAACTTGGTTCGCAGACATGCCGTCTATGCATGGATTAAACCTACCGATATGGAAAATGAACAAGAGTACCTGAGGCGTATTCGCGTTGCATACCCAGGGACCTGCATGTGGCTGTTGAACGATATGACCTTTCAAGAGTGGTTCGATCCACAGTCCAACACGTTGGGTACGCCAAAGTTATTGTGGCTGAATGGAAAACCTGGTTCTGGTGGGTTCATGGTGCGTTTGTTGAACAATGACTTACAATGCGGGTTTAGGTAAGACAGTCCTTGCATCTCTTGTTGTAGAAGAAGCAAGAAAACTTGAGTCAAGTCCTACAGTCTTGTTCTTTTACTTCAAGCAAGAGGATGGCGATCGAAACAACTTCCTTTCCATGGCTCGCACTCTGCTTTCCCAAATTCTCGAAACAAGCCCCTACACTCTTGACTACCTTTATAGCAAATGCTGTAGCCATGGAGGCGCAGTGCTAAACTCTCGCCCCCTCATTGAAGAATTGTTAAAATTCGCTCTGGGTAATTGTGAGTCTGTGTACATCATGCTTGATGGTTTGGATGAATGCTGTTCAAGAAAAGAAAGAGGAGACATCGTGAGCTGGTTTCGGGACCTTGTCGAGAATGGTCACCCAGAGGTCCGCGATGGTATTCATTGTATGTTCATCAGCCAACATGACAGCGCCCGAAAGGACTACCGCAATCTTCCTAGTATCACAGCAGACACAGGCAACAACGAAGAAGATATCGAAGCTTTCTGCAGGGCACAAGCCGACAGACTAGTTCCGAAATTTCAAATCAAAGAAGACTACGCGCACGAGATCGCCCAACGCGTTTCCGCAGCAGCTGCAGGTATGTCTCCTTTAAACAAAATACTTTCCTTACTTACAATACCAAAAACGTCCAGGAGTCTTCCTATTTGCTCATCTTGTTTGCATCAATCTCTACGGTCAGAGCTCGCAAGAAAACCTGGACCGCGAGATGGAGACCTTTGAAACTGATCTGAATAACCTAGACAAGGTGTAAGTGATCTAGGTACTGAATGTTTGACTAGGTTGGCTAACTTCATGGCTTAGATATGCTCGAATCATGCGAACCATCGAAGATAAACCTGTTACCGCTCAACGCGATGAGGCTTTACTACTTCTTGGCTGGCTTGTTTGTGCAAAGCGATCGTTGAAGATGCATGAGATACAAACAATGAGGTCATTCAATGTAGATGAAAGGGCTGTCGAGTTCGAACGGCGACGATTTCGAGTTCATCCCAAGGACCTTTGTGAATCGCTGGTGGATGTCCACGAAGATGGGAGTATTGAGCTGGTTCACATGACTGCAAGAATGTAAGTACCCTCTGATTACAACACCTCGAAGAGATATCTGAAATGTCACAAGGTATCTAGCGAAGAGTGGCTTTATCGACGTCACCGCTAGAGAGCTCCAAATGGCAACGCTCTGCATCAACTACTTGAATTTGCCATCGTTTCAGCACCCTTCAGAAAACCAGGTTCTCGCTGGGGAGTATGGGTTTATGGAGTACTCCATCCTGTATTGGCTTCGGCACTTGGAGGCAAGTATGAGCTCAGCTCCTCCCGATCAGGTTAATTCCTATCACGACCTCATGGAGTCCCTTGAAGTGATGGTTGAGCAATACTGGAACAAGCCAGCTGTCAGCGTTGCATCAGTCGCCAAATTAGCCTCCAAACGAACTCGAGAAGTGCTGCAGCATTTCAACCATCGCCAAAGCTTTGAAAAACTTCAGCTAGTACTTTTCTTGACTGATAAAGAACTAAAGCATTTTGGCGACGTGCGTATCGAGGAAAGTGCTCTTAAATTTGCGGGCGTTGTGAAGGCTGTCCGTCGCTGTATCGAGACTTACGTTAGTCACAGCTCGAATCCAGACATAGCTGGACTCAGCGACATGTACGGTCGTAATCTGTTCAGGTGCCCGAGATTCAGCTGTAGATACTTCACAAACGGATTCTCAACGTTGGAGGAGCGCGAGAAACATGTCGAACGACACGAGCGCCCAGCTCGTTGCACAGACGAACATTGCAGGGGCTCTCAAATCGGGTTCGCGACACAGGCACAACTAACTCGACATCTCAAGGAGAATCACCCGGATATGACGGAGCTTCAACACATCTTTCCGACAGACGAAGAGGTCAATGATAGCATGCGCGAAATTTCGCCAGAACCCGAAGCTACGACAGAGGATGAACGTCAACTTGTTCCCCAGTTGCAACACTTGTCAGAAGTTTCAGACACAGCAAGCAGTCCAACATCAGAACAATCAGAACCTCAGCCAGCGCAGCCTATGGAGGTTGCCAAGCGCCGGAGAACGAAGAGAGAACACATTTGCCCACATTGCGACAAAATTTTCACCAAGAAGTACAACTTGGATTCGCATCTTGCAACTCACGGCGACAGTCGACGATGGGAATGCCCACGTTGCGAAACAACTTGCGCCAGATATAACGATTTCACCCGTCATATGAGACTTCACGATGTAAACAGCGCAGTTACATGCGGTGGTGTACTTCCAGATGGCAGAAGGTGGGGGTGTGGAACCAATTTTGCAAGACTGGATACACTTCGCAATCATCACAAATCCAGAAAGGGCAGGCAATGCATTGCAGAGAGAGACAGCGAAGAGCAGGCCACGGCTTCAATATCTTGACTGGGGGATAACAATTCACCTGAAGCACCTCGCAAGGCTATCTAGGTAGATTGGACTGAGCGCCGGCGTTCGACCTGAAGGATCGTATCAGCCTAGTATACCACCACTATATTTTTCTCTTGAAGAGGCCGATCGTCTGACTAAGAGCTTCGATGGTATTCCCAGCTTGCTCGTTCATAATTCCAGACGATAAAGACTACGGCAGTGCGATCAGATCATGTGCGCAGTATTTCAATACCGGTGGTTTGCGCTTAAAGCGGTGCAGACAACGCATCAGGTGGACGATGCTGCAGTCAGCAAGGCAGGTCAAGGTATACCCACCACCTGATCTCGTCTAGAGGCTGGAATGTAAAGCGAACCTTGTGGCGGCTCTAGACCTTTTTGCCGAAGTGCCAGCGCCCGGGCCCTGTGCACGAGCACTGTCTGGCCAATAATGTTCGCTTCGCCCATACGACCGCACTTTTTTTGAAACTTGATTCTCGTCAGCGGGCCTCAGCCAATCGAGTGTAAACCAGGCATTATATGTTTTGCTAAGCCGTGATCTTGGCCTGCCTAAGACTAGGCAGAAATGTGACTATTGCGGTGTTCAAATTCTTTTCAGCTTAGCATACTAGGGAGAAGGAAACCGAAAAACAGGGTTCACATTGAAATCTAGGAGTTGGACAGAAAGCGCTTTGCCAGTTGTTCCTACGCTAGGAGCTCTGTAGAACATCTCGATTAGATAGTAACAAAATTCAATAAAATCTGTAGGCATGTTAAAAGTAAACATAATACGACGACGGCAGACGGTAGAGTAGTTCAGCTCCGTTCTTGCGAAGGATCGCGCAGCAACGCAGCCTACGAACACAAGGTTTCACGGTGGACACGCACTGGGACGATGTACGATTTCAACACCGCTAGCTAGTGGCTACGTTTACATACTGTGCATAGCTAGGATAGTCTTTTTTTCTCAAAAGTCAAGCCAAGGCCGTATTAGTATCAGTAAATAGGTACTACTTAAACATTTTTGCATCTTATCTCAAATACACTTGAAAAACATACAAAGACTGTTTCTTTCAAAAAAAAGAAACATAATTGGATATCTTTGACGAAGTTACAGAAATTTAAAAGTCTATTCACGTCCGGTTCATATCGCTTCTCCGATTCATGCCCCCGGCCATAGTACTTGCTTGCAGTCGAAACGCCCTTAGATTACCAGTGGTACTCTTCGAGCGCATGTGCGGGCTATCCATGCGACTACTACCTCCATAGTCCGACCCTGTGTTTCCTAGACCAACCATTCTATCTGGCCTCTGCAAAGACAACGCTTGCACTGACCGTGCACGATCCTGATCAATGTGGTCGGGACTCCGATGGATTGGCGAGGTTATGGATTTATTGCGAGTGTTCATCTTGGTCATCAATGCTGACATGGCGGCAGTTGGTGACGGATGAGCTGATGCACCTGAGTTTGAGCGTGTCAAGTCAGATCCTCCAGTGGTACGGCGTTGCAATAGCTGCGGCATGTCGTTGACTGTCCTGGATCTTCGGCGTCCCATTGGAAATCTTGTTGATGACGACATTGAGGGTGATCGACTGGACGGTGGCGTTGGCAGAGCATGATTGCCCTGTGGTAGCGATCCATAGGTTTGCATCAATTGTTGAAGGTCAATGGCCTGCGGCAGTTTGCTCAGACGCCGAATGGCCTTTTTGTTTGAGTCAATGAAAGTCGACATCGCCTTGAGGGCGTTACTTTGCGTGTGCACTTCGTACGCAGGGGTGCCACTTGCAGTGCTCATCGCACGAGCGGCATGCTGCTCGTTGAGCCCCATGATCCGCGGCGTCATCGGTGAAGATTTACTTAGACTCATCTCGATTTGCGATACGACACGGTCGAAATCGACACCATTAGTTGGATATCTAATAGTCGGCTGAATGGATGCTTCGCGGGCCAGAATGAAAAAGGACCCGTCCCAAACCTTTCGCTTCAGGATGTTCCAACGAGCACGAGCCGGGTTTCTCTCCATCTCGGGTTGAAACACGGAGTGACGGGCGAGCTTGGCATAGAAGCCTTCAAGGCGATTTGCCATCCTTTCGAGCACTTGCATGAGAAACGTGGAAAGTGCAGTGACACGTTCGGAATTGGATGGAGCATCAAGCTCCATGATACTGTCAAAAGCATCCATACCAGTACAGGCTTCTTCCCTGATAGCTTCGAGAAACTCCATGTCGTATTGGACAGACCGCTGCGCATATGCGATGATACCTTTCTCATGGTGACGAGCAGATTCGCTGTCGCAGGTGAATTGACCGATTTGAGAAATCTCGTTGGACGCCGTGACGGCATCGTGGGAGCTTTTAGCACGGGCGATTACACCCAGGACGTCAGACAACTTGGCATTTGCAGAAGAAACATTGGCGAGAGTGAATGAGATCTTGAGGTAGAGCTCTTGAAGTTTGGCTCCAAAGAGGGTGGAAAAACCACCCTCGAGTAAGCGTGACTGGTAGTGGTAGAATCTGCGTACACCTCCCATGTTGAAGAGGTCACCTTGGAACCATACGAGCGACGATTCTGTGATCATGCCAACCTCGAAGCTTGCTGCGACCACTTGTTCGGTTGCGACACGAAGATATCCCTTCCATAGATCGTAAAGCATGCCAATCTCCTCAGATTGGAAAGCGGGCTTCGGGGTCAATTCTCCAATGTAGTACTTGGTCAAGAGGGACGATACCTCGGGATTGTTGGTATGGGCCAGCAGATCGAAAGACTTGGTGCAGTCTACACCGCCGTTGGATTTGATGATGTTGGTACCGCCTGGGTGCATTGTGCAAAAGTCGGTGCTGCGATGGTCTTAGTATTTGTGAACCATTGGGTGAGTGGACTGTATACTTACACGTCATACACTTTACCATGCACTCCGATCCATACGCGCGAACCTTTCACATGACCAGTGTGAACAGCGAGCTGAGAAAGCGAAATCGTAGGTTGGTTGCAAGGCAGGGGTCTTGGGGTCATGAAGACGTCGAGCATAAAGCGTCGCTCGGCAAATGCAGTGTTCATTATGGTCTCCACAGTTTCCATAGTAGGTGATCGGTGGTTGTAGAGCGCCTGTCGAATGCCGGACATCACTGAGTCGAACACTCCGACTGAACCGCATACGTAAAGGTAGCCACCAATGCCACCTTGCTTCTGTGACCCGAGCACATCAGCGAAAACTCTAGGAATTGGGAGCATCGAACTTACCTTTGACATAACGAGATCGCATATAGACTGCCCTTGCTCCACGATAAGTCCATCAATGTACCTTGAGGGCATTTCCCTCTCCACAAGATCTCTAGAAACGGGATCGTACACTAGGCCATTCGTGTCGCGCGAAAATGCCGTATGCACTTCCATCAGCCCCTCGTTGACATACTGACGAAGCTCGGATTCGTAACAGAACTTTTGCCGGGACTGTACACCGAGATACAAGACAGTTTTCCCCCATGCTTGACCGCAACGAGCTTGCCAAAAACTGCGGAAAGGTGCGATGCCGCTGCCACCTGCAAACAGCGCAACAGGCGAGGTATCGTCATGTGGCAGCTGAAACGAGAAAGGCCTCGACACGCCAATCAATATCTCCTCGTCATCGAGTACATCCATCTCTTCGGCTACTGGCGGGTTTAGGAAACCACTGCTAACACCGTTTCGCACATGTTTTTCAGTGCCAGCGAACAAGGGGCAGAGGTCGTACTCCGAACGAGATATTGTCTACATACGTCAGTTTCGGATATCATTCCAGGGTAACAATACATACCAAGTCCACAGTGCTGGGGAGAAGTTCGTCAGAGTAGTTGGAGATACTGTAAGTACGTGGTACCTCGACGGAAATGAGATCTGTCAGCCATGCCAGATTGCCGGAGAGGTCGAATGCTTGGTCCCAGATACGTGGCGAAGTGTCTTTCACAGCTTCTTGAAGCAAGTCACCGAGTGAAGCTCGTACAGGCCATTCGTCTGTGGCTAGGACCTGCAACACGACATGTGATGATGCTCGTAGCAGGGTATGCAGCTTTGTGGCAAGCTTCTTGGTTATCGGTGCAAGATGACCCTTGCGTAGGATATCAATGACAGTGAGCTGGGGCTTCTCTGTATGCGAGATGGCGCCCATATGAGCAGCGTATCGTGTCCATATACGATCCAGACTGACAGGATCGGAAAGCATTGTATCAAGGCCCAGCGCAGCTGCAACCTTCGCACACTCCGTCCAGCTATTCATTGGCATGATAGCAAGTCGATCGCCAGGCTGGAAGGTAATGCCGGTGTCTTGGATGTCCAAAGTGACCATCGCGATGGAGCGCTTGGGGTCCGAGTCGACAAAGTTTCTGCTTAGGATTCTGCCTCGGTATCGGCATTCTTCGAACGTACCACGCATTTCATGAGGTTCAATATCACGTTGTCCACGGAAAGGCTCCAGACGTTCCTTCATGGCCTCAGAAAATTCTGCATGCGTTTTCTCCCAGGGCCTCATAGCGTCAGCAGCTCCAGAAGCTCCATTTGTCTCAGTCCGACCAGACTTCCCGGCGCACTCAAGTAGCTTCTCTATGTCAGTCAGATCAACATGTGGATTAGGGAATACTTACACCAAACACTTTGTACCGATGGGCACCCATGAAACCTCGCTCACCAGTATATGCTTCCACCACGCCATCGAGCACACCCATCAATCTGGGGTCTCCAGATGCCTTCACATATTCTGGTATCTGGTAATGATACTCGATGGAAGCAATGAAAGCACGGAGGTTAGATGGCAGCCAGGCTCGAAGATGCACACCTTCAGCACCAAGGAATGAGTCGTACTTTTTGCGACCAAGGAATGCATCCATGACCAGGTATCTGAATGCGTTAGTAAAGAACTTTTAGGTGAATCAATTGACTTACGGAGGAAATTGTAGGCCGGAAGTAGCTGGGCATCGTTTGGATAGAGGCGCCGAGAATTTGGCCCAGCGTACCCACTCAGTAGGAGACACATAGTTCTCGCCAGACCTATCGTTGGGCGATATGGTGTTGAAGGCTGTGGGCATTCGTTCCAAGATCTCCTTCAAGCGAATAAGTTCACGAAGAAGTCCTTCGTTGTTACGATTCATAACGTGTTCTTGACACGCCGCAATGGCATCAGGACCATGCTGAAAGCTCGCCGACGTATCGGCACAACCTTTGAGGAACGCATTCTCAGCGCTGTCACCGAACATGCCCCATCGCAACTTGATGTTGTCGAAGCGACCGACATAGGGATATGTTGAAAGTGGGTCGACGTAGTCGACATTGAAAGAAGACTGGTCGAAGAAGGTAAGGTGGGGAATGGACCGACCCATGCGAATGGAAATCTGAACATACGGAAGACCAATGCTTCTAGGAATACCTTGGACCTCGTCGCCAAGGTCATCGCATATAGGAACACCCTTCAGTTTGAAAGGCTTCGCAGCTACATTGATGCCCTCATTGCCATCATGTCGTTCTTCATACCGGTAGATAGAGCAAAGCATACCAAGTGCGACCAGAGCTGCCCACAGAGCCTTATCTGGGATGGTGTCGGCCGTTCCTTGGATGATTGGTAATGCTGCGATTGATTCGCGCACTCGACCGCGAGCAACGCAGCCAGGCATTCTTGTGCACAGATCCATCCATACTCGTCCTGGAGAGTTGCGTAGGGCACCAGGCGCCTCGCTTGTGTCTGGAGGCTGGAAACCATACTCGGTGCTTAAGTAGCCGTCTCGCCAACCTGTTGCAGGACCAACTTCTTCCGCTCGTAGTATGACTTGACGGGCGGGTGCACCAAGCGCAATTGCCAGTAGATCTCGTTCATCCATGTTGAGGGTGTCAAGACTCTTGACGCCTTTAGCATTTTGAATCTCTTTAATCTCGGCCATTGAAGGCACGTTGGAATAGATCAACTCATTAATTGCCTTACGTTCCCTAAATTGGTCAACAAAATCAACTTAGCTTGGATTGATGGCATGCCCACCTTTGTCGAAGGAATTCTTCAACGTTGGCATGTTGCGGTATCTATTATCATCAGCAGCGGCTATGTCCGAGTGCGTGGGATTTGTAATTACTCCAAACGCAGCATGCACATCTCCAGGCGCGGCATATCCAGAGAATGTACAACCCCGGGGACCCATCCGACTTCCGTTCTTGCTAGCAGCAGCTGACTCGGCTGGGCAACGACCACCAGCCATACCGGAGACTGGGCATTGTTCTGACCTCAAAGACATGGGTAATTAAAAGAAATGTTGTTGGGAGACCTGCCCTTTAGTGAAGAAAGAAGGAATTGAAAAAGACCTCGTGACAAAGACAGCAGACACAAGAAAGAAAGAATTGTATTGTATTTGAGGATACAGCTGCAATGCCTCATCTACTGCAGAGCAGATGTAGCAAAGGAGACGCCTAGTAGCATTGACTTATTTTAACAGTCTATAGGGCGCCATAGCTGAGCTGACGTGTTTTAGCCAAAACGAGATACTTTGCCATGGCGCAAAACAGCTTGATGAAAGAGTAAATGGCTTGGCTGGAACAAAACGCGGTTTTGACGTTTGGTCGATGTGGACTACTTGACTTTGGGCGCAGAGTGGCATACGATCGCGACGGCATGTATGCGTTAAGTCTTGGACATGAATTGCGCGACGTATGGTGTTTGTACTTAGTGTGACATGAGGATCCAAGAAAGGGGCTGGCCCCCGTTACGTAAGCGCCGCCAGTCTGGAGTCCTTCAGCCATCGTACTTCTCGGAGCTGCCTGAGGCATAAATATTATCGGTGAACTGTTAGGTCACAGGCAGCTGTATCAGACAGCCGCATCGCTTGTTGTAGCTCTGCAAGCGAGTACCCTGAAGCGCCAATATCAGCACTTCTGTGAGCAACTTTACCTAGTACTAATAGGCGCATCCAACCAGATGCGGCTTCTACTTACAACTTGCGACAATAGTACAGCGAAAGAAGCTCCGAATCTGGCCAGTGCACGCGGAGCATGCTACAGGCTCCTTTATTCCTAAACGAGCAGCTATGGCTCGGCCCCGACTTGGTCAAAGAATTCCCCGTCTTGTTGCGTGTTTGAGGTAGATTGATTCAAGAGCCACGTCAAATGGGCATTGCTACTTCTCACCGTTCTGGTCGCTAAAACAAGAGCCGCAATGTTGCGCATCAAATGATTGAACGAGCTCGACCAATCTTGTCGCTTCGACTACTGTATCTGGCAGCCTGCGTCCAGGCACATCAACTGGCCACAATTACCCCGACGCCTATTTTTGGAATGCTTGCAAGAAGCTATTATAGTCAACTCCATGTACAAATCCTGGTGGTTTTCCAGATATACTGTCAAGAGCAAGAGCCGCAAGCTACAGCGTTACAAGCTGTATGGTTTAATGCCTTACAGAATATAGTGAAAGTCATGATTTTCAAACTCCATCTCACCTCGCATAGATGACATGTTGCATTACTACATCCATGAAACTATTCCAGAACTAGTCAATAGTAAGTATAGCATTTGAAAGACTCCATGATTAAAGTATTGTATGTCAGAAAGACTCGTGGCCGAATACTATCTACATCTGTTTACGGTGTCTATTGAAGACTAAAGTTCTTTGGTTTCATAGACCCTAACATTCAGTATCCTACGGACGGCCCAGCTATGGCCACCTGTCCAGATAGGTCCACCTCTCCAGAGCGGCAACACGTCACGACGCCCTCTCCGTCTCTCAACTACAGGGTCTTCCCAGTTGCCTTGCTGAAACCGCTCGACATCGTCTTTGCTGACAGTATGCGACCGTGTGTTTGCTGCCATCGTCCAAAATCCCACAATATGGCCTTGGTCTATCTTGTGTGACAACCACGCTTTGTTGCGCCCCCCGTTTTCGCTTTGTTGCAAGAGAGACAGAAGCTCGGAGCATGTGTAACTGGTCTTTCCCTGTGGAAGCGTAGCATTTTCCAGCTGAGTACGGTGGGACGAAGCCGGGATCTTGTCGACGATGATAGGAGACCAGAAGTAGGGAAATGGCGCATAGAGAATTCTTAGAGACACACTGAGCAGGACTGCCACGGGAAAGTCCAACCCGAGGGACACGCCTGCCCGCAGGGCTGACTTGAACGTAAGTCTAGGTGGGGTTGTGGGGGTTGAGAAGAACAACAGGTGTTTCTGGAATGCGGAATACGTGTTTTTCGCCATGTTGAAGATTTGCTTGATGGGAAAGTTCTAGCGATGTGCTGAAGATGGCATGCCAAAGGACTGGTAATTTTCACTGAGGGAGGCTTCGATCTTGGGCAGCACAAGTCATGACGTCATGTCAACCTCAAAATCCGCAATGGGTTGCATAGAAATGGAAAGTAGAAAAAGTAAAGAGAAGCCCATGGAGCTCCGGTACAGACCGAATGGTAATGCATTACCGTCTCTATTTCAATTACTAGCTTATGTGTGATTCAATGCGGATTATGGCTGCTTCCAGATCAGCCAATATTTCCAGCCGAAAACCAATGCATCTTAGGCATATCCTATGGAAATCATGGCTCATCTGACAATTCTTACAACCCCCGGGTTGTTCATTTGAAGTATTTGTGCGCTTGGAAACAGCACTGTTCATCGTATTTTGGATTATGGGGCAGACCTTATATGATCAGGATGCTTCCAATGCCTGCTGCAAACAAAGCCTTGTTGAAAACACTCAAGAAGATACCACCAGGCGCAGCTCCCGTGTAGGTGGGCATGGATCTGCCAGTAGTCGACGGGATCGTTCCATTCCCTGGAGTGCCACTAGATATTAAGTCTGGGAAAAGGTGGCTCGTGTTAGCATCCACGACTATCCAGTTGCGAACAAGGGCAGTGCCGTTCATCACAGACTTCCACTGCTCCTTGGTACACTGGTTAGGATCCAAGACATAGCACTGGGCTCCTGGATCGACTATCGGTACATTGGTGATGTTGTAGACGTCTGTTGGTCCTTCTGTCGCGTAGCTGGCGTTGTTGGCAGTCGAGACATTACCAGTGCTGATGTCTCGATTGAATAGGGAGCGCATGAAGATCCTGTATGCAGTCTCCGGTTGATAGGCAGGAACTTCATGGCCAGCTTCGTAAACGCGTGTAAACGATAGGTTACCGTATTGGCGTACCTGGCCACCAATATATGTATCGTTCACCACTACGGGCGCATAACCCGCATTGGCAAATGAAGTGGCATTTCCGTACGGTATAGCAAGTGAGAGAAGTTCTCCTCCATACCAATTACAAGCATAGTCGCGGTCGCCGTAAACCAGCGTGACTTTGATTCCTTCCTCAAGCAAGTAGGCCAAGTCCTCTTTCCAATTCGGACGTGGATAATCACCTATACTACGAAATGATTTTGACACTGCCGAGTTTGACTGGGTCCAGTTAAGCGGTACTCCGAGGTCCTGTTGTACATGGGGTTGGTTGAGAAAGCCTTGGTACCAGGGCGGAGGGTATGATGCTGCACCAGGCGCTGATACATCGTAGTAATTCAAATCGGTATCGAAGTAGGGATCCCGTATTTTCTCGGAACAGAAGGTCTCCGCAGCCGCACATGCCTTGTTAACAGTGGCATTAAAACCTTGATTGGTGGGATCATATGCGAGGCTGAGGTTCCGGCAGACTTCGATCTGTTCCAAGCAGCCTCCTTTGCGGTACAAATTGTCAAGCGCCTCCTGATAGCGGCTCCCATTCACAGCTTGAATGCCGTACGTGTTATTGTATGCCATGATTGGGTAACCTGGCCATTGTACATATCGATCAATACAGCCATTGATAATCAAAAGTGTATCCAGATGCAGAATATGCGACTCCCCAGCTTCATTCCAAGTTCCGTTTTCAATCTTCTCGTTTTGTTCCTGGAAGTAGGCAGCAAAAGCGGGCCCGTAACGACCTCCATACGATTCAGTGGCAATTGATATTCTGTCGTCATTGGGCTTGTGCTCAGGAAACTCTTGGAACCAGACCTGGGCAAAGTTCCAAAGCGCTCGTGCAGAATTTTCAGTGCCTCGCGTGGTGAAATTGGAGTTTTGACTGGGGTAAGTACCGACATAAAAGCTATTGTTCTGAGCAGGGACCAGGGTATCCTGGAAGTCCACGACCTTCAGCTCACCTGTGTCCAGGTTGGTGGTGATGTTCACCAAGCTGTCGTAACTAAGACCGACTTGTACGGGTTGGTCGAGATACAGCATATTCACTAGACTGGGTCAACACTTTTCATGGGCCGTGATTTGGGCCTTCCAACCTTCGTTATTCCACGACCACTCGTTGATGTAGGTGCTGTTTGAATCGGAATGAACAAAGCACGGACCATTCTCACGCAAGAGCCCAAGCATGGAGCTGGACCCAGGTCCACCTGATCAAGGTCAGATGGTGGTGTATGTATGTGTCAACAAACTGCTCACCATTCATCCAAACTGACAAGGGTGCATTTTCGGGGTCCTTTCTAGACTCGAAGAACCAGAAATATGTATTAATCTCATACGTCTGATCCTGGACACCTAGGTCGGCGAGTGCTCCGGCAGGAAGATGTACATAGCCGGAGAAGCTTCGAACGCCTTCCGTGGTCTCGCACAGCTTGGTCTGAATACGATGAGAACATGATCAACAAGCTGAGTAAGAAACCACGTGCCTCTTTGTATGAGATTCGGACACCTTCTTCAAGCTGCGATTCGACAACTTTCACGTCTCGTGGCGTGGGAGGAAACTGGGCATGGGCAAGAGCAGTGAGAAGGAGAGTTACTCCCAGCGATGGGAGACTGCATGGAACCATATCGACGGTAATGTATGGAAGGAGAAACCAAGCTCTAATAATGGCTTGGGAAACGCACCAGCCGCAGACAAGAGCGCGTTGGGGTTTCTTATAGCAACCTCAGTGGCATGGGGATACTATCTGCCAGCCCCCGGTGGGGGATAAGGGAGCTTCCTGGCCGAGTCATAGTGCATGTCCCCTTGTAGTACTGGCAGGTGCAGATAGTGCATTTTGTGCCTTTGTGACGTCGCAATGCCTCGTAGCGAGACAATGGGAGCGGGGGAATATCAAGGACCCGTAGAGCCGAGCCTGCCAAGGAGGCTTTTCGTCACTTGTCTACTGCATAACGGCGGCTTGTGTGGTGAGCTAAGACGGGAAGAGTGGAGTGCACAAGGTGTATGCATGCGGGGTGGTGTTAGAGCCGATGTGGAAGGTGTTGAGGTCTGATGCCGGTGATGTGACGGGGCGGATGCCGAGCCTGGTGGGGGGGACGGAGAGCGGGGATGAGGGTAAGGGCAACAGCACGAGGGACAGACGAGGATGTACATGTGTGATTTGCACGTTTTCCAAGTTACACGACACGGGGTACGTGTGAAGGTAGATAGTAGATATGTAGTGTGGAGACGATGCAGTTGGCATATGGACAAAGGGCCATGATGCTGCAACCACGACCAGATTCGGTTTAGCGCAGCACCCCACGCGGCTGTCTGCATCTGCATTTGCCATGCACACCTCCAAGTACTCCGTCTTGCCACTCGTCCGTCAATCAACCTCCAACCATGTCCAAGAAGGTGGGTTCCCAGCAAATCATGAGGGCAACCTCGTGTTGGCAGTCAGCCTGCGGCTAAGCAACGGACAGGGTAGCGACACACCATCGTCAATCCGCATCCGCGAGAACCAGAGGCGTTCGCGCAACCAGCGCAAGGAGCTTATCCAGGACTTGCGCCGCCGAGTGCAAGAATATGAAATCAGGGGCGTCGCCGCCACACAGGAGATGCAGCGCGCTGCACGCAAGGTCGCCGAGGAGAATTCACTGTTAAGAAGCCTACTCGCCAGCCGTGGTGTAACGCAAAACGAAGTAGAAGCATATCTGCGCTCCTTCAACACCACTCCCACCACTGTTACTCCTGTCACCACTGCTCCCAGCTATGCACCCCATGTGCTGCCTGTAACATCAGGGCTTCCAAGGACTCCAATATCACATCAACCCGTGGTTCCAAAGACGATGCCCCTGTGCATGCAGCCCCCTACCCAGTCTCCTGCGCAAACCTTGATTAGGCCACTAGCGCCGTCGACAGCTCAGCCTCAAGCACAACCACGCCCTGAGCCTCAGTCCACCCAGCGACCGGTCCCTGCCACTATCAATGCATCGCCAGCCTCAACCTGTTGCAAGCCGGTAGACAGCACCAGTCATGACAACACCACGGCTACATCTTCCATGCTACAACAAGATGCAGAATGTCCTAATACCGCTAGCTGTTTCTGCGCTCCAACCCCTACGCCCAAGGAGACGCCACTTGATACCGGACTATTGATATCATGCGAGACAGCTGCTACCATTATCGCTGAGATGCGCGGTGATGGAGATCGCAATCAAATCAGAGCTAGTCTGGGCTGCGTTGGGGATGAGGAGTGTAAGGTCAAGAATACTCGTGTGCTAGAGCTAATGGATGAACGGTAACGACTTGTTGTATCTCGACTCAAGAATTGGGCGAAACACACTCGTCAGATTAGGCAATAACGCCTGTACCAACTTCCCGGTCTTACGTTGGAGCCATCGTGGCGACGTACGCAGCTCAGCAACTGCGAGCTTGGCGGCGCTTCACCCTGCGTAGCTGCAACATGAGTGCGCTGGCAACTATATAAGAAAGCCCAGCGAAGATTTGAGCATATAGATATTCGCGCGAAGAGTTGGGGCGCCTAAGCTTGAGCGCAATGCCCTCGGATACTGTAAGGCGTCATATACTGAAGCTTGACAAGGGCTGGTTAGATGCACATACCTATGGAGGGTATAATGACAGCCGCCCAAGACAGAGATAATAGAGACTGCAAGTCTTTGATCCCTGCGACTTCGACGCACAATGGGCCAATCGTCTACACACGGTGTCACTACGGTACTGTTTCAAGACTGTCATGACACGAGAGACCAACTTACCATCCAGAAAACGCCTACGATAGCCCCGCACAGTATGACGAAGAAAGCAGTCAGCCCATATGACGTGGAAGGCAGCCAAAAGGCAAAACATGCCACTCCACACAAGAATGTCAACGCTCCAGCCGTGTCTATACGACTCCATCGATCACTGAGAATGCCTATGATTGGCCGTCCGATGGCAGTGCCCATGTTAAGCAAGCCAATCATGTCAGTAGCTTGGGATCGCGACAGCCCAATGGATAGCGCAAAGTCAGATAGAGAGAAAAGTAGGACAATATAACCCAGCATACTGATGAAGGCCCAAGCGAGCAGCAAGAGCACATCACCACGCCTCAACAACTTTGTATCAAAGCCTAATTGAGATGGCCGAATGGCCTTGTTCCGATCGCGGATGAAAATTGTTGCAATGGTGTTTGCCGTAAATGCGAGTATACCTGTGATGCGTAGTGCCCAGGCAATGCCAAATCGCTGAATGATAGCTTCTGATCCCCATGCGAATGCTGCCCCGCCGACGCCAGAACCTGCCGCACTGATGCCGTTTGCGAGACTCCGCCTTTTGTCAAACCATTGGGAGAGAACTGGTAGGCAGGGGATGTAAAGAAAGCCGATTCCACAACCAATCAGGACGCCTTGAGAGATGTGTAGCTGCCAAATGCGATACGAGAAGGAAGCCGAGATGAAGCCTGCAAGCTGAAATAGCAGACCGCAGCACATGATGACATGGATTCCGAACTTGCGGCACAAGACTGTCACAGCGGGTGCAACGACCATAGCTATAGCAAAATTAAACCCCCCAATAAAGGCATAGTCCCAGGTCGTTGCTTCAGGGAACAGGTCATCTGCGAGATAGTGAGACAAGTAGATACCATAGGCCTGTAATTTCGTATCAGCTACTTGTATCTCTTTGGACGACAACGTGAGGACTTTGGCACTTGTTGTATACTCACCGAGACGGCACCCCAAGTAAAGCAATTGATTGTGAAACATGCAGCAACGCAGACCCAGCCATAGCCACCGTCTGGCGGCACAAAGCCTTCACTTTGCACATCCTCAATCCCTACGTCATCGGCACGGTCTGACGACACCCGCGGGCTCTGATGCCTTGAGGACGTACACTCAACCCCCATGGGTGGAGGAACTGATGATTTTGATGTTTCTCTCTCTCGTTTGTCTTGATGCTGTTATCGAGAGGAAAAGAATAGGCAAGAGTCGTGCTTGGGTGGAGGTTGTGGTTGGCCTAGACAGTGTGTCGTCCTTAGTCAGCCTCGCCGTCACATTCGACCACTCCACGTCCTATGGCCCATTCAGTAATCTCACAGCAAAATGGTAATTAGATAATTCCGGCGGGTAAAATGACCAAATACGAGAAGAGTTGACATTGTCGACAAGGTTGATGTATGGATCAACGTCATGTGTCGATCGCTGTAGAGACCAAGGCCTAGCGCCGTTGTATACTTACATATAGACCTCTTACATGGAATAAGCGGGCCGATACTCGATTCCATACAGTATGACTTGCCTTCCAGTGTCCTTGCGGGAAAATTGTCCGTATGACGATGCTCTGTGTTCAACGAGATGCGGAAGCCATACGGGATGTGGATAATGGCGCTAAGCCCATCCAGGGAATTCCGAAATCGAGGACCCCGCCAAATAAGTTATTTGTAGTGAGAAGATGGTGGGCCTCGCCATGTTGACAATTCAACGTCTGGCACAAACAAACTTTAAAGACTCTTCGCTCTCTTTCTCCTATCAATCCGGGACCGGAACGATAGCTCAAGTGCATTACAACCATGGAGTGTGACACGTTCCCCGTCGCGCAATACAGCACCAGCGACGCCACGTCGTTTGCCCACACATCGGCGCGCTCGCGATGGCCCATCATCATAACACAAGGCATTGATGACGTTCATCGCTCGTTGCACAGCACCAAAGAAGAGGAGGCCATCAGCCAGGGTAAACACATCGTTGCCGAACTTGCCAAGCTCAAGTACGAACTGCAACACGACCGCGAGCTGACGCCCATCCCCGATGATGGCGAACCTGACGTCAAGGCGTACAACGAGGAATTAGCCGCCAGAGGCAATCCCAAATGGCACAATGTACCCTGGCTTTATGCCGAGTGTTACTTGTACCGGTAAGTACCGTCTCTGTCTGTCGTGGTCGAGGCTAACCGCCATAGCAAGACGCATATCGAGCATCTTCAAACAAAGTGACAAATGGCGCTCGTATGATATCTTCGCTCGTCAGAAAATGGCTACTTTCAAGTCCTCCCGCCCTGCCGTTCTCGAACTCGCCGCGCGCTACAAGGACATTGTCACTGAGCTGGAGCAGAAAAAGACCATTAGCGGCGCAGACACCCAAGAGCAGCTTGAGGCTGCTGAAAAGCTTCTCTTCACTGAAATGTGTGAGATTTGTCTTTGGGGAAACGCAACGGATCTTTCGCTCTTAACGAATCTTTCTTATGAAGATATTCAAAAGCTGCAAGGCTCCGAGGCGCGCAAGAACTCAGAGAAGAACATCCTAGTCAATGACCTGGATAAGGCCTTCAAGGTACTGTCTACCGCACAAAAGGGCGGCAAGAAAGAGAGGCGCGTTGACATCGTCCTCGACAATGCCGGCTTTGAGCTTTTTGTCGATCTGATACTGGCTGGCTATCTCATCGCCTCTGGCCTCGCCACGAATGTCGTTTTCCACCCCAAATCTATCCCTTGGTTCGTGTCAGACGTATTGCCGGCCGACTTCGGCGCCCTTCTGTCCGCACTGGCCGACCCACATAGCTTCTACGAAACGCTATCCGACGATGAGAAGCACAGCGGAAAGGAGGTTGTGCCTCTTTCGGAAACCGAGAGCTCCAACCTGAAGTTTTTGTTCCAGCACTGGAGTACCATGCATGCCGAGGGCCAGTTGATGCTGCGACCCAACGACTTCTGGACTGCGGCTGGAAGCTACTGGCGGCTTCCCAAGGTAGAACCAGAGCTTTATCAAGACCTTAAGGAGAGCGAGTTGGTCATCTTCAAAGGCGATTTGAACTACCGGAAACTGACTGCTGATGTGAGTGTGATCAGCACTTTATGCATTGACTTAACTAAACTTTTTGATAGGCTGCCTGGCCCGCTACAACACCTTTCACCGAGGCCATTGGACCCATGGGCCCCGGCTCAGGGCTCCGTGTACTTGCGCTCCGTACGTGCAAAGCCGACGTGGTGGTTGGATTGCAAGAAGGTGAAGACGAGCGACTCCGAGCTATGGAGGGTGGTGGGGGAGATAGCGGAGCACGAAAGTGGGCATGGAGTGGCAAATGGGCTGTCGTACAGTTCTCAGATGGTAAACTATAATAGAGAACAGCGACCTAGAGTGCCTAGAATACGCAAGCATGACTTGGGATATATGGTAGACAACGGTTGGATAGAGGAAAATGGTCAGAGGTACATCACGAAGCAATTCCGTTCTTTCCCAAAATGGCACTTGGCAACACGAGTATTATAGGCAGGGGGTATACACTGATGATATTGATGTTTAGTGCGTTCCTCGCCGAATGTCCGATGCAATCCGCTGAATCTCTTCCACTGTCGGCGGCTGCTTTGCCCCTCTCAGCAGCGACATCTTGGAAAGGCTCTCCATTTCCCTCATTTTCCGGGCCATGGTACCCTCTTTGGATGCTCTTTGATTCCGACTACTTTTCGAGGGCGCCTGCAGATACCTATGCGTGAGGCCATCAATGGAGTCCTGCGTCGGTCTCGATCTGTGCCTATGAAACATGTCTACCCTGCCTGAATTCTGCGGCGAAGACTCGGTCATGGGGCGCGGATAGCCCAGAGCCTGAAGATCTAACCCCGAGTTAGCAAAAGATGGAAATAAAAAAAAAACTCTCCACGAGTCGTGTTCTAAAACGTACCAAGCACCAATTTACCCGCATCCGGTTCACTGCCCAACCACTTTCCCATTGTGCGCTTGGCCCAGAGCTTACGCACGCCTTCGAGCTCGAGGTGGTACTCGAGGTTGTCCCAGACGGGGATGCTGCTGCAGATTGCAATCATCTCGAGCGTCTGGGGGTGCACTTCGGCCGTCGCACCCGGTTTCACGAGCACGACTTCGAGCGTACTGAGCGGCTCCCGAGGCGGCGGAGATTGGAGCGCGTTATCGCCTCGGCACACGAATTCCAGCGAGTCATGGCGCTTCAGCCCGCGAATGCTCAGCTTGCGCCGCAGCGCTTTTGGTGCGACTGGACTTGACGACCGCGGCCGTGCTGCTTGCAGAACAGTCGGTAGGCCAGTTATCAGCGTTGCGATGTTGCGCAGAGATTCTACGACAACGCATCCGTCCTCGTGGTTGTCCTTTTTCCGCTTTACCGCTCCGAGCAACGGTCCCGTTTCCATGCCGGAAACGGGCAGCTGGAAGCGCAGGTTGCACGCGTTTGTGAGTACGGACTGGACCATTTGAGGTGGTTTACCATTTGTCCAGCAATCCCAGTGCTTGCCGCCCGCGTCCTTTTCGTGTGAATGTGAAGCGCTGCGAGCATCGCACAAGTCGATGAGAAACAGGCTGTCGCGGTACAGTATATTTAGTCCCATTGCGCGCATCTGCTGGCACACGCGGAGAGCAGGGTGCATCATGACGGATCGGATATCCACAGCATTGGGACCATGGCGATGTCGGTAGCGCTGTGGCGTAACCCGCGATTGATATGGTGTGATGGATACAGCACGTTCTTCGGCAAAAACGTACGCCAGTATATGCCCCAGTAGGCCTTGTGGAAGCTGGAGTAGCGAGCGCCTTGTCATGTTGGTGTGGCTAGGGGCTTTCACTGAGCGTGTCCGCTCAAGCGGTGGCTGTGTTGTGCTGTTTTTACGCGTAAGAGAAGGAGTACGCTTGGTGACGTTGAGAGGCGCCGGGACAGGGTTCGAAGTCATCATCGTCCTCTGAGGTCCGCGGACCGGTGATTCATCGAGCATAATTAGGCATTCTAGTGATCGTCGGTCGATGGAGTCCTCTGAGGCTCGAATCGGGGCGAGCCGCTCTTCCAAGACATGTCGTTGGCGCGAACTATGGGATGGCTTTGCGTAGACGGGTCGGTTCTGCGTTTCGGTATCTTTTGGGAGAGGCAACGGCTTATTCTGGCCTGGAAATAGGTCGTGCATGTATTTTCTCGATGTAGCGTGTGCCTTAGCGGTAGCGGCGTAGTCGTCAAGGTTGACGCGGACTGAGGAATCGGGTAACCGAGGAGCGAGGACATATGGAGAAGCTGTGTGGGCCATGGTGGGCAATCTGGTAGAAGAAAGTATCGAAAGAAACGGAAAACCGGAACGAAGCAGACACAACGGATAAAAAGAAGAAGGAAACGAAGGATGCTCGCTGTGATGAGAGTAACTTGAATCAGCAGAGCGTAGTAATATGTGGGCGAAGCCTGCGCCACTGCATGCATACAGAAGGATTGACAGACTCAGAGTCCAGCTCTTATCGACAAAAGAGGGCCACTATTGCCAAATTGGCTTGATATATTGAGCTTCATCCTCATTCCTTACTAGTAGGTGACAAGCAGGTAGCATGCCACTTTCTCCTTGCCATGTGCGAACCCATGGCTAGCAGGTTCGACGCTTGTCGCGAAAACGGACCGGGCGTAGGCCTGATGTACCATGTAATCCAGTTTTTCGAGGCGAAACATGCATACTAGAGCGATTTGCCTTGCTCTGATTTGCTGCGTGCCCATCCGGCCCCATAAACATTTTTTGCCTGGCACCGTGGCGGGTACTTGTCGATTAGGTAAAGTAGTGTATGCTGTCAAAGCGCCACGGGGATGGGTTTCCGCGTGGGAGAAGAGTGACATGGCTGGTATTATTGGCTGTGCGGCTCATGTGCAGGCATCAGGCGCTGTACACTACTTTCCCTGGTCCAGCGTAGATGAGGGTGGACGATATTTGCAGTCGGTATAGCCCCACTCTGTGGCTGCAATCATAGGTCATTACTCGTAAATGAGGAGACTGTAAAGGAGCGGGACGAGTCTGGGACCCTCATCCGAGACTCGTAGTGTTCGAGCAGCATGGCACAATGACCATCTGAAACGTGACGGGGCAAATCCGGTGGAACGGCCTCTCGCTAAAGAAACCGTCACGGCCAGTGGGAACTGTGGGCGAACGCGACCGTGAGCGAGCAGCTGTTGTCACCTTCACCGGATGGCATAATGAAGCTGGGCTAGAGAATGCAGTGCGCGCATTTGGCGTTTCACGCCCTAGAGGTCAAGGCATCCCATGGACACGGGCTGACTGGATATCGCTGCCAAGAGGTAACCGAGGCTGAAGGGATTAGTAAAACAAGTCAAAAAGAGATTGAGGCTGAGGGGAAAAAATCGGTCGTTGGAAAAGGTCAAAGATGAGGCGCGTAGGCAAGTCCATGGTGCACCGTCTGGACCGTGATGGTGTAGGAGGTGACGGCGAGGCTGGTTGCCCACTAGCCACCGTTGTAACAACGCCTGAAGGGGCCTGTTCTCCTAGTCGAACAGTCGACAAATGGCGACTAGGAAATTGCGTGGCGTTCAGGGGCGTTTTGCAACACTAATCACGCTGTTGGATTCTAAGATTATACTACGTATTTGACGAGCAGCTTCATCCTGGCACCGGGGGAGTAGGACCATTGTAGTATGTGTACGCAGGCAATGCAACCGGGGAGGAGTGTTATCAATTCATGAAGCCCTTAGCCGACTGTTAGGCCCGAATTCCAATCTCCACAGCACCCTCGCGACGTTCAGCGGATACGTGTGCCAAGTCAACGGTTGTTTGCGACCCCTTCCGGTAATCCAGTCCTGCCCCACGTTCTGCGATACCGGAAACTTGCAAGGCCGTTGCCGATCCTCCTCATCACCTGTCGCCGCCGCCACGCTTGCCTACTCCAGTCGTCACATCTCAGCATTCCATATCCAATGTATCCTACGCATCAACGGCTTCACCTCCCGAAACACCTGGCCCAGAGACCGTACGTGGCGTGCCTTTTCCCCTCTCTTTCCCTCCCTCTCACTCGCCTGCTATTGCTGGACGAGCATAAAACAACGCCTCCGTCTCAAACAAATGGTCGTACCCGGACTTCCATATGTCGACCACTATAGCCAGTATACCGTGGTTGGCACAGTGCTACGGTGCCCATCACCATCAAAGAAACATCGAATACGCTGTTCGCTTCGGCTTCTATCCGACCTGTGTCCAACGTTGCACTTGCATTGATATCGGACATGAATACGGTGTCTGTGTGGTCGGAGAGAAGCTTGCAAATGAGTCGGCCCAAGCTTCAATAACTCGAATTCCATCTTGGCCATGGCATGACTTGACTCGTCTTCGCTTGTCTTGGGGAACAACCTGTGCACGTCCTTTTCTACACAATACCTGTCCCTTAAGTTTCTACGATATAGCTCCGCTCAAACACTTGAGCCGTTATGAAACTTTCCCTTCTCGTACGCGAAACCCTAGCAATTGTGCCCAACCTGTACTCCTTCCCACTTCACCCTACTCGCCTGAGTGTGATTCACTGCTTTTTGCTATGTGATTCGGGGCTACTCCTGGCTATACACAAATCCATGCTGGCAACTACAAGCAAATGCGCATCCATGTTATGGCCTCATTCTGCATTGAAAGGGCACCAAGTCGCACCGTATGCATAAAAAAAATCGAATGGCGGGAGTGATTTCGGCAGAGGTGCCGCATTCTCGAAGATACGAACCCGTACAACGGCTCGGCGCAGACCGCACAGGACCACCTTCTGACCATGCAAAGGGGAATATCGCGGGTGTGAGTATATCCCCCGGATTATAGGATTCGATTCGATTCGATTCGATATTTGATCACTTGACCCAAGCTCAACGGCGAATCGTACCGGATACGAAGTTCTTCATCGATTCTGTATCTTCACAAAAGTATGCCCACCCCTATCTTTTATGCAAGGCCTCAGTCCTTCTTGTTCCGATCATCAGCTGTCTCGCTCTCAATGTACACGACATCTCCATCGCCGCTCGTTGTGATTTTTGACCTTCGATCCAACTGCATTTATGGTCAGTTTACAGTCATCAGTCTTCACAATATTATACGCACCCATTGCACAGCTGCTGTCGAACCAAAGAAAGCAAACACCACGACAATCATGGTGATGTAGCCCTTCTTCCAGTACGGTGCATCTGTCGCAGGATAAAAGGCAATGCCCCAAAAGGTGTAGAGGATGGATTGCACCATACTCATAATGTACAGTATAATTGATCTCGAGGCGTCGTCGCCGTTCCGCTGACAGATGACACTCGCCCATCCATACATGACTGGATTCACAATATATGAAGTGCCAGCCAGGTAGAACGCAAACAATACACCAGCGGTAGAAAGATTGGGGACCAGCAGGAGGATTGCCACAAGAAGCTGCAAAAGCCCCGCGAGAATGACCATGGGTATACGGCGGTTGGTCATGTCTATGACGTAGCCAGCTCCAATGTTTGAGACTATAGATACGGCTTGGACGCCCAGAGGATAAGTAGTCGTCGCATATGAGGGGAACTGCTCGATGTTGGCTTTCATCCAGAGTAAGAACAGGCCCTGGAGAACAATGGCCTCGAGTGCGCATCCTATCATGGAGTAGAGGGATAGTATGTAAACGTCTGGTTTCGCAAGAAGCCGCTTGGCCAATGACTTGAGACTGATATCGTGACCCCAATCTCTCTTGGGCGGCAGACGATCCAGTGCCAGTTGTATTTCCTCCTTGCTGAGGTATGGGGTATTGGGAGACTCTGGAAGGTTTGGAAAAAATAATAGACCAAAGATGCCAAAGGGGATTCCCATAGCACCATCTTCAGAGTGTTAGTATCGACATTGGCGACATGAAAGAACATACGTACTGATGATGAAGACCCACTGCCACCCTGCAAGAGAGGTTTGTCCGTGTAGACTCTGATTCATTGCCGTCATCATGACACCGGCAAACATGCTGCCTATCTGTCCAATAGCCGTGAAGATGGCCGTTCTTTTGGCAATCTCCAAAGGCTTGTACCAGGATCCAAGGATATAAATAGTACCACTGTAGAGACTTGCTTCGAAGAACCCTTGTAAGAAGCGGATGACACAGAGTTGGGCGTAGGTCTTGCATGCCGCTGAACACATGGTCAAGCCGGACCATACTATCAGGGTAAAGGGCAGCCAAAAGCGAGGCGCGACCTTTTGGATGATGAGGGCGTGAGGTATCTGACCGGTACAGCTACCAGCCGTAAACATGGACAGCAAAATGCTGTACTGGTTGCCCTGCAGGCTGAGGGATTCCTTGAGTCCAGATACATAAGCATTAGAAAATGCAGATCGATCCAAATAATTGAAAAAGTAGGCCGCACAACAATACACCTGGTTACCAAATATTAGCTCTCCAACCCAGTGACAAAAAACCGAGTATCAAACAATGAATCTAACCAAAATAAAGCAATCTGTCAACTTCGTTAGATCCTGCAAAGTATAAAAAAGATTCCCCCCCCCCGAAAAGTCTAACCCAGCAGCAGTTGTGTACATACCGAGCTTGCGAACCAATCGTTTCTCCAATTCCGCCGACATCGTAGTAGTATCCAGCCGTGCGTAACCAACCCGCCTGTACCAACGAAAAAGAAACATGTACGTCCCGCTCACCCCAACTTTTTCTCTTGCAAGAAAAAAAACTTAACCCCCCCCCCCACCAAACCACCCCTTGGCAAAAAAACGTGTGCGTGTCTTCCACTATCATACCAAGCACTCGAGGTACCTTGATGGTCCCACAACGGACCAATCACACCGCGCCTTTTGATAAGCCGGCAAGCTGCTGGAGGGGGGGAGGGGGGGGGGGGCGACAAGTATTCGGGCCGCAGTTTGGCCCAAAAAAGAAGGACATTTGGAATTTATGGTCGCAAAGGCTCGGATAGGTATTTGCGTGTGTGTGGTGTTTGATAAGCGGAAAAAGAAGAGGGATTTGGAATGGTAAAGTGTGGAAAATGTGCTAGTAGTGGGATTAGGGCATAAAAGGCGCGGGATGTTGCGTCGCAGCTAGGTGTGGATATGGAAAGTAGGGACGTATGTAGGACGCGTGTCAGTACTGTACTATACACTTTTGAGAGTGAGAGAGAGAGAGAGAGA